>PVLC010001019.1:0-39416 GCA_004027655.1 Graphiurus murinus
AGAGAGAGAGAGAGAGAGAGAGAGAGAGAGAGAGAGAGAGAGAGAGAGACAGAGAGAGAGAGGTGGGGTGTGGGAGAAAGAGTAGGAGCTGTTCTTATGGCTGGAGTATAGACTCTACGCTGTAGACTGCTGGGGTGGGTGAGAGGGGCTAGATTAGGGGTCCTGTGAAGAGCATGGGGGGATGGTGGTGTGTTGACCCAATGAGCTCATTAAAAACATGGCGCCGTATGGGCTTGACTGGAAAGGGCAAGAAGGGAGCCGAGACTTCCTACGTAAGGCACTGTTGGAGTAAGTCAAGCAGATGCTCCTTATTCTCATTCCCTGCTTGGTGCAGTGTGAACACTGTACCAAGCCAAGTTGATTTTCTGCTATATTTTACTAAAGATGACTATCTTTCTTCTTCACCCTCTGTAAGAATATAAAGGAAGATTTCCAATTGCTTTCAAATCCTCTGGTACCCTTGACCTACTCTGGTCCTTGTTGAATTCTCACTTACTTTTATTTATAATTCTTTTCCCCTTGTACTTTCTTTTTACACCTAAATGCTCAATTTTCAACTGTCATTGAATAAGAATTAGGAACATGCTATGTTTAAAAAAAAATAGCTTATCGGTAAATCAAACCTTCTGGCAAACATTAGGGTTGAGGTACCTAGTGTCATTTTCTTTTATATCTACCTAAGGAAACATTTTTCCCCCTTTCTTACTGCTGACATATATTTTGAGAAATGCAGCCCTCAGGTTGTCGTTCTGCACTCTTTGAAGTCACTGTGAATTGAATAAAACTAGTTTGATGGCAAACTGCCATGAGAATTTAAACAACTTGTGTGAAGAGATATTGTTGTTTTTTTTTTCCTTGTCATTTTCACTTCTCCAAGGCCATCCAAGGTACTGGTTGATGGTGACTGTCCCTACCTGTGGGTTCTCACACTCCCAGGTCCCAGTGTAAAATTTATGAGAACTGAGACAATTCTTCCCACCCTAACATCAAAACTTCATGGTCATCATATTGACTGAATGACTTTGAAAGTAAGGGAATGGAGATAAATAAAGAAATTAAGTATTGAGGAAACTGTCTCTCATTGATGTCACCAAAGCAATACTTTTATTATAATGCACAATGTGCAGTGTTCAGAGGGGTTACTTAAAGGGCATTAGATGCTTATTAGATGTTTTGTTGACTATGATGTGAAACGATTTTGTTTTTTTTCAATGCCCTCAATTTTCTTTTCTCTTTTTTTTTTTTTTTTTTTGTTCTTACTTTCTACTTTGGAAAATGAACAAATCTCTACCTTAAAGAAACTACATGTCCAAATTTCTGCGCCCTTGCCACCACATGGTGGTGGGATTTGCATCTGGATGTCATTTCACGTGGCGGCGTGATGTACACGTCTGTCTGCTTGCAGCATGGTGTATTTTCCTGGTGAATCAAGGTTTGCATCTGGTCTCTTTGCTATGCCTCAACTTTTGCATTTTTTTTTTAGATGGCAAATACATCATTTCTTTCAGAATGGATAAAAAAAAAATGGGCTGTGCTCTTTGGAAGTAGAAGACTTCTAGATAATTCCATGTTTGCACTATAAACTATGCCAGTCAATTGTACATTCAGGCTTAGATTTAGGCCAGATTTATGCCCCTGAGAAAGTTCTATTTTTGCATGATTTAGACAAAAAAATGTGTCTGAACAGCATTGCCCAGCCTAATTTATATGAAACTGGGATTCTGCCACCTGGAGTTTCGGGTCTGCTCTGTGAGACGTGTGTCTGGTATGTGACTAAAGGACCAGGCGAGGCGGAGGCCGTGGAGGGGGAAGAGAGACCACTTGAAAGGGAGACGGCCATCCCGGCCAACTGAATGGGGCGTGCACAACCAGCTGGGAGGGAGGCCCCTTCATTGTGTTTTTATTATTGGCTCTTGTGTACAACCAGAAAGGCGCCCCCCCCTTCCTCGGGGCATGCTTGGTTGCTATGATCTGTTCCTGTGTGCATTCCAAATGGCAGTCCCCCTCCTTGCCAGACAGGCCTGCGATGCTCAATTACCAAAGCCCACAGCCTTGTGATCCCAGACACTTCCGAGTCCCACCTGCACGTGAGCCGGGGAGAGAAAGAGGATGGGCTAAGCAGCCCTCCCCGTCGCAGTCCTTGGGAAGCATCCACAGGACACTTCATTCTCCACTAGACTGATACTGTCATCCCGAACAAAGCAGGAGATGTCCAAGGAGTTCTGCTTGCCTGTTTATCACTGTCAAAGTCCTCTTCTGAGACTCCAGGCATCCTTAGAGGGCTGCGCTCAGGGCCTAGGCTGATGACTCTTTTCCTCTTCATGGCCTGGAAACTCACCCTCCTGCACCTGCTCATTTCCAGCCATTGGAGCATTGGCTTCATGTCAGGCACTAATCTGGGGATACACAGCTGGGGGTACAGTGAAGAACAAGGCAGATAGAATCTTTACTTCAAAGGGGCCTATAGTCTAGAGGGAAAGAAAGTCATGGATCTAATAGTCACATAAGTATGTAACTCACCTGGAAAGCGTCATCTAGAATGGGGCTCTGCCTTCCTGGGCACTGAAGGATTTCCCAAGGAGGATCCATTTGATCTGAGAACTGAGGGATGGACACAGAAGCCTGAAATGACAGTCCAGAAAGAAAACAGGAGGGGCATCTTATATCCAGGCAGGGACAATGACTTGCCCAAGGACACTCAGCATGCCAGGCACAGGGTTACAGTAAGACCCTCCACGCATGCAAGGAAAGTGCTTACATGTAAATGCTCTGCATTGAAGGGGCTAGCCCTGGCACCCCGATCTTCCTGCTCAGTAGGGCAGCTTGGTCTTTCCGAGTTTCTATTTCCTCTCCTGCAGAGCGAGGGTTATAACAGCTGCATTTTGAGGTGTAATTGGGAAAAGTGTATAATGTGTTCAGGCACAATAAATGTTAGTTATCACAATGATTTATTCTTATTTGTTCTTCTGAAGCAACTCTATAGGATTGAAAAAAAAAGAAGTATTCTCAATACCCACCCACAAATCTTTTATTATAAGCAGATGAAAAAAAGAAGCATAGCGTTTGCCCAATCATGCATGAATGAATCTATTCAAAATATTTATTTATTACGTTCTTACTAGGGTACAGGTATTATCCGAGGTGAAAAAGGACTGTGAAATAGGGTCCCTGAACTCAAGGTCAGATTACCTGTTGGAGGAGCACCCAGGCTTCAGAGAATGGGGTGCGAGGCCTGGAGGCACCCTGGCACATCACCTGGGTGATCCACTTGCCTCATGAGCAGGAAGTAGGCTGGGTCAGAGGGCTGTCATTTTCCTGCATCTACTTCCTATAATTAATCACCAGCCAGAGACTTTGAGACTCAAAATCTGCTCCCTGTTGTTCTCCACTGACAGGCCTTGGTGGGGTTGTCAACAGATACTCACGGAGACCTGGAGAAAGCCCTCCACTCTGATTCTTCCAAGGAAGAACAGCGGAGGCTGAGCTCTGTCAGCATCCTGCGAAATCCTATCGGTTCATCTAAGTTGACACTACACAGGGAGCTGGTGGTGTGTGGGTGCTTTTTAATGAAGGGGTTTCTTTATGGATGTTCCTAAGGACCTCCCAGCCTCCTTTGTCGGGCTCAGGTGTCCTGTACCAGTTGCCAGCCCCCCCCCCACCGCCTCGCAGAATGTGGTGGGTCTCTGGGCTTAATTATCACGAGTGGTACTTCCCCATATGGTTACAATGCGTGTTTTACTCTCTTAAAGGAGGAGTGATGGAACGAAGCAAAGAGCAAGCAGCTCTGGGTCCACCCCGGTGAAAACCACTCCTTGAAGAAATCACTTAGAATGGCCCATCTGGACTCTCTCCAGACAGACTTGCCCTCGCTGATAGTTTGGGGGCTCTTCTTGTCTCTCCCGGGGCAAATTTGTTAATTTCCCAGATAACTTTTTTTTTAATGATTTGTTTACTAGTAAATCTGTAGCGGCTGGACTGAGGGAAGCTATCTTGGACCGAGGTGATGGGGACGCTGGATCAGTCCCCTCAGGGTCATGATGCTCCTCTGAAGGACCTACTTGGGGGGCACCCAACCCCCACCTCTGGGACAGCCTTTGCGGATCCTGCTGAAATGGCAGAGAGCTGACTTGGGAGCCTGGGGGGCGGGGCTTGGCGCCCGTGTTGTTTTTCGGCAATTACCCTGGAAGTCCTTCCTGTAATTAACCCCAGCTTCATGGACACTGCTATTTGCACATCAGTCCCCTCCTAAACACGCCTCTTTGCCATTATTCCCAGGGAAGATGAGTCACTGAAGAGGATGCCTTATCTTCCGTGCAGTCTTTAACTAGCTTTTGTTTCCCAGAGAGATGTGTGTTTGATACTTAGGATACTTCAAGCCAGGCACTTCTTCCCCTCTTTCTTCAACTTTTTTTTTTTTTAATAACATTTTCTTCCCCTGTGCTTTTATATTTCTTCCTCTCCCTCCCATAGCCTTTCATGCATTCAGGATGTAAGAGAACCAGCATCAAAGCCCAGAGCCGGCTGAGTCCTCCTCCCCTATATTCAGCCTGCCCTTTCCCTGTCTGATCATTGACTCATAACCACAGCACTTCCCAGGCACAGGATGGGGAGAGGGAGGGCTGAATAAGCAGGACCACGGTCTGCAGCCCTGGAGGAGACAGAAGTGGAGGATTTGTTGAACGAGACCCCCCCCCCCCTCCACTTTTGGGGATAATTGTTCAGGACAATCTAAGCTGACCCAGATCCAGGGAGGAGGTGAGGGGAAGCCAGCACCCCACCCCCACTCCATCCACCGGTGACTTCAACTAACTGAAACTCTTCTGATCAGGCGCAAAATCTGCAGGCCAGGTCCATCCTAAATGTGATTGCTGGGTACCACCAAGACTTCCAGGGCATTATTTAATTTTTATGCATTGACATATCAGTGGTCTACTAAGTGCTGAATTTTGAGTTGATAGGTGACAGTCCTGTGCTTAAACCCTGTGAAAGTTAATGTCCCTGTCTTTCAAGATAGACTTTGCCGTCCCAGGACAGCTTGGCGCTCCCCGCACCCCGCTGCCCAGCCCAGCACCCCCCCTCCCCTTCTGTCTCCATTATGGATGAATGGGATCACATCTGTTTCTTTTCTTGCTGGAAAGCAAGAGGCAAAGACCCTAAAATAGGGACAGACCAGCACACACCTGGGTGGTCTTTAAATTAGAAAAAGTTTCTTTTTTTCTCATTTGGGTCTGCAGTCTCAGTCCTTTTCATTGCTCTCTGCTCCTGCCGGTTGGGAGGAATGGGGTGGGTGGAACAAGGACACTGGTGTGTGTGTGGGGGGGCACTAGGAGCCCTGTGTCATCCCATCCTCCTCCCTACCATGTTTCCAGCACTGTTTTCCCACTTGGATCCCCAGGCATGGTCAGACTCACTAACCAAGCGAGGGAGAGGCCTGGGTGGGGGTGGGCGGATAGGGAAGCAGCCATTTCAATTTTAGCAGTTGTGTACAGTTTAGGTCTTCTTGAAAATTCAGTGGTCTATGTAATCGTTTGGTGTCATTTTTATTTTACTCTTAGAGCCTGGAGCCAGACTATCTGAGTATAAGTCTCTACTTTGTAGCTGGGTGGCTCTGGAAACGGTGCCTCAGTTTTCTCATCTGTAAAATGGAGGTGATGAATGTTTTACCGCAGAATTGTTGGGGGAGAATAGTGAGTTGGTGTGTCGGGCTATGTGTGAGCTCTGGTCCTTTGCCGGCAACATCCTGTAATGACATCTGCCTGCCCGGCCCCTCAAAGTTTGACTCATTGGGCAATCTGGACATCTGTGACATCAGTCATCACTCACTTTATTATTTAAAATCGCCAAGTAAGAAATGCGATTCCCAGGGTCAGTACTTCTCTGCCTTCTGGAGTCTATAGCCTCAGGCCTTTTTTGGGTAGGTTGCCAGAGAAGGTTGCCAGAAGAATAGGGATGCCCTAAATCTTACTTAGAAACAGACTTCCACTAAAAAATTATTTGTTGATTATCTGAAATTAAATTTAACTTGATGTCCTGTATTTTTGTATTTTTTAATTGCTAAACCCAACAACCTCACTCTGGGGATTTTCTTCACTGGTGATTGGTCAGCTGCTCTGCATCCCTCAAGGGGCATTGAAGGAAACCCATGTCTTCCCTGTTTTTATAAAGGTAGTAAAAGAGAGTCATTCTCAAAGCAGTTGTCGGCTGTCTAAGAGGACAGAAAACTGCCTTCTCTGCCTTCTGGGGGCTTTAGGTTTTTGTTTGGTTGTTGTTACTGTCTTTTTTTTTTTTTTTTTTAAGACAAATGTAGTATTAGAGAGAACATTAGAAGAGCAGGGACCACAAGAGTCATTCTGTACATCTGAGCTGCACTGATGTATCCCATGAACTCTGTGATACATAGCATGTATGCTTTGCATTTTTGTATAAACATAAACAGTGCCTAACCAAATGGTTAATCTTTTTGGTGCAATTCACAGAGGCTTTCCAAGTTCTTTTTGCTTAGTTAACTTTTTCTGATCTACTGAAAGTTCTAATTCATTCATGAACAGGAGAGATTAAGTGGGGGAGGGTCCACTGTGGGGTGTGCTCTCCTATTTGTCTTTCAGAATTTGCCAAGGGAACTGTCCAGTGAGCCTGGCTAGGCTTTTGTGTTTGTATGTGAGGGTTGGCTGATAAAAATTATTATTACTTGCTATTGCGAATAAAAAGTAAAAATGATTGTCCTATAGGAGATTTAAGAGTGTTCATTTTATCAAAGATGCTTCCCACTGAGCCAAATTGTCATCCATTTGGGCTTGTAGTATCAGTGAGCATAGCTTGAGTAAGAAAGCTGTTTAAAAAGTGTGTGTGTGTGTGTGTGTGTGTGTGTGTGTGTGTGTGTGTGTGTTTCTTTTTCTTTTTTTCCCCAATGAGAGTGATGAGAGAAATTAAGTCTCTGGACACAACAGTGGTGTGATTCAGATCCCAGTATTTATAGAGGCAAATTAGCTGATACACCAGCATACTAATGTGGCCGACCCAGCCTGAAGGGGGGACGGAAGGGGGCCTCTCTCCAGGACATGGTTAAAGGTACCCAGAGACCAGAAGAAGGATCTTCAAATTGGAGCAGCTCTTTGACTACTAATCTAAGAAGAAAGTTTCTGTAGTTTTTAGTGTTTTCCAAATGTTCTTTTTCTCTTCTATTTGCAAAACTAGGGAGAAATATATAGAAATATTTTTTTTCTAACTGTTACAGTCCTCATCCAAGTACCCACAGTAAATAACTATATAAAGAAATAAATAAATTAGGTCATAATTTCTTACTAAGATCTCTAGAGAAGATGGCTAGGAAATATTGCACTGAAATTAAAATTCCAATCTATGTGTAGAGTTGCTGGATGATATTTCAGCCGCTGGGTGCCTAATCTTTTCTAAAGCAAGCATGAGCTCCTTTGCGTATTAATTCCACAGCTTCCCTTTAAAAAGAACAAGGGACTAAGTTGCAGGCTTAAGTTTGTGGCATGGCAGGAAATCAGCAACAAACTCTGGGAGATTAAAGGAGCTGGGACTTGAGGCTAAAAATCTAATGGAAGTCACTTTTTCACCCAAACTGTTTCCAACCCATGTGCAGTAATAAAGGGCCAACAATAGTATATTTACATTTGAATTTACATTATAATTTACACTTTACTTGCAAGAGAAGTTACTTTGTTTCCCCTCATTAATTAGATTGACAGAGCAACCCTATTACAAATTATAAAGCAGTTTCTTTCAATCTAACTTTTTCTAGGATTTTGGAGCTCACTTTTCGGAGTTGGTCCCCCCTAGTCCAACTTCTGGGCATTCAGCAGATCACCTGCAGCAGGGGGTGCCCCCTCCCCCCCACATTTTAAGAGTTTTCTTCTTTAACTTAATTACAACAAGATGGGATCTCCCTCTGTCAACAAGTCTTGGTACCTGCTGGCTCACCCTTTCCCCCTCTTACCCAGGGCCCATCCTTTTTCTTCTCAAATCCTATTTAATTTTTGCATTTCCTGATTTTTATCTTGGGAAAGCAAAAGCCAGCTGTAGTCAGTTAAGAAAACAGCTGAGGGATGCTGGCAGGTAGAGAGGCCTGGCAGGTTTCAGCCTCCCATTGAGACCTGAGATGCAGCGTGTCAGGTTGCAGGGACTTCTGCACCTCCCCAGCCCTCTCCCTTCCACACACACACACACACACACACACACACACACACACACGTTTTTCTCACCCCGGGCCCAGCATCCCCCTCACTTTCTAATCAGCAGAAGATACATCTTGCTTGGAGTCAACCCTCCTCTCTGTGCATTCTTAACCTTCTATCTTATGCATGGATCACTGGTTAGCTTAGAAATGCGCGGACACAAAGGAGAAGCTGACATGTGAGGTTTGACGGCCATAATGGCTGTTTATAAGCCTAATCCATCACGTTTAGTGGACACCTCCATTTTTGTCCCTCTGAAAAGGTATAAATAATAAAATGGGATAGCTCCAGCTCTGAGGTGCCTTGGTAAATATTTTAACTATTTACAAGATCACACCAATAACAAAAGAAGCATCTGTACCATCCACAGAGGGGCCCCCGGTCATTAAGAGAGACCCAGATGGTTCCTACCATTCAACGACAGTAACATTTCTTGATGACGGAGCTTTTGTAACACGGGTTACATTTTTTTTTCCCCCCTCTCCATATCACATTGTGATATTCTAAATTTGTCCTCCTTTTTCTCCACTGTCCCCAGCAACCCTTCTAAAGAAACTCTCTCCAATCGCCTTTTCCCCAAGAAAAGAATGAGGCCTTGAAGGGACATGGCAAATGTATGTTTCAAAGCTCAATTCAGAGATGAGTCTGAACAATTATAAACCGGGCCTTCTCAAAGTCCAAATATTGACACGGGCCCACTCATTTCTGCGGCCCAGTTCAAGGTTAGCAGTGGGTAAACACCCCAGTTAGTCCCGAATGTGCCGCTGTGCCAGCTCACTCTGAGAGCAGGAATCCCCCGTGGTTGGCCTGCCTTCACCCTTCCCAGCCAGGCAGGAGGAGATTGAACAAGGTGGGGGAAGCCATGGACCCTAAGGGTGACTTTTGGAGCTGAGGTATTTCTCCTTGGGGACCCTGCTCCTGACAATGGGAGCCTCTCACAGGCTGAGAGTGAAGGCAGCATGTGGCTTGTGAAATCTGTTAGCCATTCACATTTCCTTCTTGTTTTATGCATGGAGAACACAGGGAGAATCTGCAGCCGGTAGCTGCTGAAAACCGAAGTTGTCTCTGAAGCACCAAAAAAGTCAAGTTATGTAGATGCCAGAGAAAAAGTCAGGAGAGTGGAGTGGTCAGGGAGCCCAGGTCCTAGCGGCAGGGTCCAGCCAGTTCTGAGTTGGGGTTCCATCCATACTATGTGTGGGGCTCTGGCCCGGGGCTTCTTCACTGTCTGTCTATAACATAGGGTATTAATAACCCAAACTTCCCAGGGTAACTGCGGAGTATAGGAGGAGATATATTTAAAGCAGGCAGATAAATACACTATACAGGCTGCTATAATTAACACTAAACAAACCTGTCCTAAAGAAATCAAGTCTTTTGAATCTAGCACTGACATTTGAAATTTCCTCGGGGGTGGGGAAGTGGAGACAAAACAAAAACAAAAACAGGTGACTGCTCTTCAGAAACCAAAATGTTCATTTCTTTTCCAAAGCTTCTATTTAATTTCAGAGCTCCCACTTTCCAAATTCGGTCAATAAAATTAACAGCCTTCTTTTGAGTGGAACATCACACCTCCAAATGAGCCCAGGCTGGCGCTGGGATTGTCCTGCGGAATGTGAGGTTTACATTTCACAGCTCCTCGCCAAGGAATGAATGAATTGAGCTCGTAAACAAACGATTCTCGCTCCCCTTGTTCTGTGGCCCCCAACATGGGGGTGGGGAGTGCAGGGCGAAGAAAAATATTTATCCTGTTTGTGTGGCGCTGGGTCCCTGAATGGCCCACCAATAAAACAACACCATAAAGGGCATTTCACAGCTGAGCTCGCAATTTAATAAACAGATGCAAACAGAAGGCCTTGGAGGTCAACAATTAAAAATAAACCAGCGTAGGGTTCTCCTTGGAATTCTCCTTCTCTATAAAGTGGAGAGGACCAGACCCCCACAGCTGTGGCAGAGGAGGGTGAGGGGTGGGAACGGGTTTCCCAGTCCCTGGGAGCTGGGGGGGGAGGGGTTGTACCTGTTCTAAGTGATTATTCCAGAAATCCCCTTTCTAGCAAGAAAGGGAAACTTGAAAGCAGATGAAGCACGCAAAGTGAGCTGAAAAAATCGTACAGTGACCTTGGTTGACGGCAAACACTGCATGTCAATTTCTCTATTTTCTGGGCTAAAGAGTGAATATTGGAGCAGATCACCTGAGACAGTGGAGAATCAAAGAATTGCTTATATACATTTGGCTTTGGAATGAGTTTTATACTTAAATTTAGAAATGTGTGTGTGTCTGTGTGTCAGAGAGAGAGAGAGAGGTTTGCAAAGTCCCCAAAGTCACTGAATAAAGTAAAGGTCTGGAAAGTTGAGGATGCCACCTTCCTAGTCCCAGTGTCTCTTCTCCTTGTTCCTCTCTAACCACTGCTCAGACCAAGCCTGTACCCCAGCCTGGACCAGGACCAGCCTGTCAGCTTGTCCCACTCTGTTCTACCTGGGTGACCTCAGGCTCTATGACATCGCTCCCTGCCTCAGTTTTCTCTTCTTTTACAAAGAGGTGATAATAGCAGGTCGCTGTTGGCAGTTGGCTGAAACGTGCTGGGTGAGGACTTCATGGGGTTGTCCAGATAAAACTCTCAGGATAGGTTTGCCAATGGCAAGGTCTCCAAAATATTGGTTCTTGGGAATAGCATCTGTGCTGTCTTAGAGGACCAGGATTTCTGTAGGATCAGAGGGCCCTTAACCCCCCACATGCCTACACGGCTAATCCCACAACCTCCCACATTCCTCTCTGATAAGAGGGGATTTGAAGGATGGGTTTCAAGATAACCATTTGCTGCAGCAGTGGGGAGGGCAGACCTCCTGCCAGGACCCAGCTTCATCTGGCAAGAGTGGAAGGAGCCACGGGTCTTGTGGCCACCTCCTGCTCCTCTTTCTCAGGTTAGTACCCCAGTTACCAGTGAGCACCCAGTATAAACCACTGACATGGATCTGGTTTATGCAGTGAGACACTTCCTGGGGTAGCAGACACTGTGAGGTTGAGAAATCATTGAGACAATTGGTGTTGGGTGGACTTCCCCAAAATTTCAGATCTCCCTCACCTCCTGAGGCAGAAAAAGAACCAAAGAGAAAGTGTGCCAGGCACATCTCTGGGAAGGTGGGTGTTTTGTGTTCACTGGGCTTCTCCCCATCCCAAGTCACTTACTGTGGAATCATAGAGTGTGGGGCTCTGGTCCTTCGACTGCTTTATTTCCCCTCAAGGAAAATGAGGAAATACAAATAGTAAGTTAGCAAGCAAGATTCAGGATCACAGTCTCTGGTTTCTTCTAGATGTCAAAGATTTATATTTTCTTTCTCTATAGCTAGTTTACTAATATTAAAAAGAGACCCCCCTCCTAGGCACCTTTTCATCTACCCTTTTGTTCAAACCTCATGGGGCTATTATCACCCTACTGTCACCAAAGAAGAAACAGATGTTCAGAGAGATGACATAGTATCATTAGATTTTTTTCACATGTAAATTTTATTTTATTTTTTCATTTTGATCTGATCTTAAAGCACAAATGAAGGTATCACTATGAATCTCACTATCATGTACAATTACAATGTGCCAATACAAAATTAATAAAAAAGATAATTATAGTGAAATAGGACCTTCATACGGAAAAATGCCAAAAATACAAATGCACATTTTAACAAATAATTACAAAGAAACTTCCTGAAGAATCATAGTCCAGGTCAAGATTTAGAAATCTCCATCTCTCCCATTCTTTTCTGAGCGGGACACCCGGAACAGATAAAGTCAGATAGTTTGATGTTTCCAATAATCTTTTCCTTCATTTATTTTATGATTCTGCGTCCTATCTGAGTGTCCATGACCTCTATAGTTCTGTGTCTTTTTGGAACATCCCAGTCATAGATGTATATTGCACTTCTCCATCTGCGTTTTCCTCCTTTTCCTTAACCCTAGGCCTGTAAGGTTGATCCCCGTCGCTGAGTGACGCCCGGGCACATTGCACTCATCTTCTTTATTGCTGCAATGCATTGCGCGTTGGGACTCTACCCTGCTTGATTCCTCCACTCTAAGTTGGTTGACATCGGAGCTGTTTCCGGTTTTGCTTTGTGGGGAAGATTGCAGACATTCTTCCCACCTCCCTACATCCACACCCTCTGCCAAGTGGATTAGTTTGGCTAATAAAAAGAAGCAATGGTATGCCAGGTATGAGCCGAAGGCCAGGGGCTTCCTAGATTTCTACCTATTCTGTTGCACCTCTGTCATTGCTGTTGAGAAGGACATGGCAGGCTAGGCTGCTGGTGCAAGGAGGTGGCTGAGCGACATGGAACCCAGAAAGCCTGAAGGACCATTAGCAAGGCCAAGGAAGACCTGCCAGCCCCAGGGGTGCATTGTAGTAGGAAGCTGATGTCTGGTGGCTGATCATTACGCGTCATTTAGTCATAGATAAGTGATATAGCCGCTACAAGCAAGACGCTTATAAATATTCTTGTCAAAGTCATTTCAACTCACGTTTCTCGTGCTGCAAAATCTGAGTTCTTCCCATTATATTGAATCTTATTTTAACTAGTGTTAGTGAAAATGGCAACCAGAATTTAAAATCGGGTTCCTGACATATGGTCTAAATGGAAATAACCCGTCTCTGGCAGTTTTAGAGCTCTGTCTGTATCTTTTATTTGTTTAACTTGGTTGTTTTAAAGCATTATTTATTTACTTACTTTACATTAGAAATATTCAGCTCTTAAAAATCTCTTGAGTTATTGAGATTACTTCTTGTGCATTCTATTTTCTTGGTTTTCATTTCTGAATCCTGCAACAGAAATTAGGAAATCAGAGTAATCTCTTTGCTGGAGCAAATGGAATCCAGGAGTCTCACCCTCATGGCCCCTAGGACAGATTTAGTCCATGGATATATCTTATTTAGTCTAGAGAGTTTTAAAAACACTTTTAGAGAACATAAAAACATCAACACAAAAGCAGAAATTTTACATTAAAAATCTGGATTTTAAGCTTTTCTAGAACCATCAGAAAGTTTCCTAACACTGGATCTAGTGAGTCCAGCATGGTAAATAGTGAATCGTTGGTAAATAGAAATCGTTGTCCTCTTTTGAGGGACCTATCGCCCCCTCTTCCCCTGTCTCCCAATACCAAGACCGTGCCTTGGTTGCCATTTATAATAGCCCTGTGACGCTATTTTCTGATGATAGAGAAATATTTCTCTAACAAAAATGGGACTATAAAGGGGACTGAAAGGGAGTTCTAATTTATTTTTGTAGCCACTGAGGCTCTAATAAAAGTCTTTATTCAGTGACTAATATGCGTGACACCTTGTCATTCAGTTCTCAGCTCCGAAACCTCTGACTCTCCATTGTCTGTTGAATGAAGTCCAAATCCCTTAGCTTGGCATTTGATCCCGTCACAGTCTCATCTAAACTTCCTTTACGGGCACATCTCCGACCTTGCTTATCTGTGAATTTGAGGTCCTTAGAAACGCTGCACAAATGAAAATGTCTGGATCTTCTGGATCCTGCTGATCATTTCATATCTCTTTATTTTGGTCCATGCTGTTTTCTCTTCCTAAGGCCTCCTCTCCCCTCCCCTCCCTTCCTCTCCCCTCCTTCCATCCCTCCCTCCTTCCCTCTCTCACTCACTCTCCCCTGCCTTCCTTCCTTCCTTCCTTCCTTCCTTCCTTCCTTCCTTCCTTCCTTCTCTTCCTTCCTTCCTTCCCTCTTTCCTACAGGATCTCCATGTGTTGTTCAGGTTGGTCATAAACTCATGTGCCAAGTAAACCTCCTCCTTTAGCCTCCCCAGTAGCTGGAACTACAGGTGCACAATACCATGCTTGGTTTCTGTCTTTCTTAAATGCTACTAATCTGCTCTCCTTTCTATTGAAATGCCAGGATTAAACCAACTGCCTCTTCCTCTGCAATGCCTTCTCTGGGTCCCATAGTCAGTGTTAATTGTCTGAGTTCTTTTGTTTGCATCTTTACTTTTATATATTGTCATATCAAAACATAATTCCTTCTGCCCTCATTCCTGATCAGGCACAAAATCATAACTAGCAGCTTGCTGAGTACTTATTCCATGCTGCTACAGTCTTCATTTGTGGTTCGTTAAACATCACAGCTGCTTCTTGAGACAGATTTGATAATCATTCCCATTTTACAGATGAGGAGACTGTGATCAGAGGCTCAAGGTCATAGCTGTCTAAATCATATAGCTGGGATATTCATCCTGGCATCATTTGGTCTCAGAACCCAAGTCTCTAACCACTATGCTAAATTGCCTCTCTAGCATCCCTAACCAGATGGTCAGACAGGAATTGCATGTCATTTGTTTCTTTTTTCCAGTCTATTCTAGCATAATGCTGGAAACATATTAAGTATATACAAAGAATGCCAAATGAATGACAGAATCAGTAGCTTAGAAAACTATGACTATCTCTGTTTAGTATTCTACTTTTCTCTAGAGAAACTGTACTACTTTATTACCCAACCTTTTTTGGCCATTTGTGGGTGGACATCTGAGACAACCTAGCCAATGGTCATTCTCTAATTTTCCAGTGACGCTGGCTAGCACTGGCATTGGGCAAGTGATCTGAGTTGAGTAGATCAGAAAGTCCTTCTCTGGGACGTTTTAGTCTTTTAACTCAGAAAGATCAACAGTCTGTCATCAGTGATGACAGCTATAAGACATAAATCCTGAAGTTTTTGGCGACAGACAAGGAAGCCAGGCAGTAGACAGTGAAAATTAAGAGAACAGGTAAAGAAAAGCTTAAATGTAAGTAAGGAAGATTCTAAAAGGGTCTCACTAAGTCTCTGAGGCTGGCCATGAACCTATGATCCTCCTGTCTCAGCCTCACTACATTTGGCATGCTTATTGTTATTATTCCTAAAGTTAGGCCTTGAACTTCCTCCACTTTGAATGGTCAACTTTCCTGGGATCTATGAGCCAATATTTTCCCTTTTGTAACTAAACTAGTATGAATTGCATTTCTGTTACTTCCAAATGAAACATCCCTGATGAATGTAGGCAGAAGTAGAGTGTGGACACAGATATAAATAAAACATGTAATGTACTTATTTAAGACTACAAATGCATGATGCTTGGATGTTAAAAAATGAATAAGACTATTGCTGTCAATGAATTCACAAATAGGATTTCTCATTCATTTCTCTATACTCAGCACCTGGCCCCATGACTTGGTACAGTAAGATTTCCTTTTTTTTGTTGAATAATAGATGAGATACCCAGAATTATGGAATTTAGTAAGACGTAATGGGGACCTAGAAGATGAGACTAAAAGTTATGCTAAGGTGAAGGAGCGCTAGATGGTCCTTGCATGGTTTTCCAAAGAGAAAAATATATTTGAGGTTAGGCCTGAAGGATGTGTAGGGATTAGTGGGTAGAAAAGGGAATGTGAAGTGAGAGTTGAAATAGAGGAAAATGCCTGTGCCAGGGCTAGAGGCATAACGCGCATGGTGCGTTCCAGAAACCAAAACAGCCCCTGAGGCTGATTATGGTGTTAGAGGGGGAAGAGGCAGGTGCAGTAGGCGAGGCTGAGTAATGCAAATAGGCCAGATTAAATATTTACATAAGCTCATTAGTGACACTGTGTGCATGTGACAAGTATGATTTAGTTTGAACCTCCAAGGTTTAAATACCCTAAGTGCGAGTGTATCTTTTTGAAATTCATTACATGACATTAATAGGCTCTTTCTCAGCTTCTGTGGTGATCATGTTCAGGATTTACTTCCATCTCTCATCCCTGGCATCAGGGACAGTCCACCCTGACCCCCATCCATCCTCTTACACCTGCCACCTCAGGAACTAAATGCTGGCTGCCAGATAAAGCTCCTGGGTCTTGTATCCTTTGAAGGGAAGCAATTTTGCTTCTAGAGTTTTGACAGGGAAATTCCCATTACTATAAAGACCAACAAAAAACTGGAATTCTGCATCACAAAGCTATTTTCTTTATCATCCATTAGATGCAGCTCAACAAGAATTCTTGAAGAACTTGTAAGGAACCCTATAATATGGTGGATATATGCTAGGAATATCTAAGACCTTCATGTACTTCAGGAGACAGACTCACTTTCCCTGAAGACCTCACAACCATGTTAAGAAGGTAAGATTGATACTTTTCAGTTTGACAGAGCACTTGTTAGTCTAAAACGTTTATACAATGATCACAGATGCAAAGCACTTTTGTCTATATCCTCAGGCTTGACCTCATCTGCCCAGAGGATGGTATTAGTGATTATTGTTGTATATTAGGTAGTCACTGAAAAAAAATAACAGTGGGTCTAACTCTTAATTTGATGCTTATTTACCTAACAGTTATAGGTTAAGTTTTGCTGAATAAAAAAAAGCTCTGAGATCTCAATGATTTAACAAAATGAAAGATTTTTTTCTCACTTGTGCCTTATGAGTACTGATGGGTAGCTGGAGGCTCTGCTTTTCACTCTAGGCTCATGTTCCAGGACTTGGGGTGATACAGCAACCCAATTTCTCAGGTTTTGCTCACACAGAGAGAAAGAGATCTCTGTCTTGGCCTTGGGTATAATCATCTGGCTTGTTTTGGCCAATGGGACCTTAGGATCCAGGATGTTCAGAGACTTGAAACATGTCTGTGTACTTAGTTGTGTGCTCTTGAGTACCTACCATCACTATGAGAAAGACATATCCAGAATAACTTGCTGATACCCAGAGAAGGATGCGATCAGCTGACCGCCTGCCCATGTGCTGAATCAGTGCTTATTGCTCCATGCCACTGAGATTCTGGGGCTGTGGGTTTATTCAGCTACAGCTAACTACTGGGGAGATGTATGTCAAAAACTATATCGGGGTGGAGAAGTCCACTAAAATCAGACTGAACTCTCTTTTCTATTTTGCTTCAAATTAGCTGAGGGATTGGCCATAATTCTAGAATATTCTATTAAGAATTAAAAAAAAGAAAGAAAGAAGAAAAGCCAAGAGACTTAATGTCTAAAGAAAATTCTAATTTTTTTTTGACAATATATTGAGCAGTACTATGTACTGGCCCTATGGTTTGTGTTGGAGATGGATTATCTCATTGAATTACAGTTCTTCCATCAATCTTTCCCATACTTCATGCTCTTTCTGGAAAACCGTGAAGCCCAGAGGGAGCCCAAATGCAGACTGTGCACTTTTTGGTTCCTGTCTAGACCGTTCAACCCAAAACTGAAATAGTTGAACTAAACAAGGAGCTGAGCTATAGGGAGCTGAAGTAGGGGAAAGGCAAGCCTGGGGAGGGGGAGGGGGCAAAGAGCTTAAAAATAGTGGGAAGCACATTGCGTAATGGCTTGGAGATAAACAGTGTGGTAGTTTCAGTGTCTCTTCCCATGATTCAAATCATGGGCCTTGGGAGGGTGTGCTGGATGCTTCTGAGTCAGGAAAAGATGTTTCCTTTCCAGCAAAAGTAAGGGTCCCTGCCAGGGGTGGTGGTACATGTCTGTAATCCCAGTATTTGAGAACTGAGATAGGAGGATCACAGGTTTGAGGCAACTTAGTGAGAAACTGTTTCAAAATATAAAAATAAAAGGAGTTGGTGGTATAGCGAGTTGGTGGTATAGCTCAGAAGTAGAACACTCTAGGTTCAATAAGAAAGGAAGGAAGGAAGGAAGGAAGGAAGGAAGGAAGGAAGGAAGGAAGGAAGGAAGGAAGGAAGGAAGAAAGGCTCTGGGCTCTGGGTATAGGTCACCTGGCTTTATGGTGGGGGTCCTTGCTTTCTCCTAGTGGTCTTCAGATTCTGTCTCACTAAAATGAGAGACTGCCTGTGATTCAGAACCAATTCAAAGTCCCTACACCTCATCCGTCTGAGGCTGGGATGTGTAGGAGCTGGAGACTCATCCAATTTGCTTTTTGTTTGTTTGTTTTGTTTTGTTGGTATTGGGAATTGAACCCAGGGACATTCTACCGCTAAGCTACGCCCCCAGCTCTTTCTGTTGTGTCATGCTGCCACTGACCTCACCCTTGTCATTTCCAGGGTGTTACTCACGGTGGGAGCTGATCCTGGGACTCTGCCCTCCCAGGGGTTCTCTCTTGTAAATGTTACTTTCTGATTCTGAGGAGTGAGGGAAGAGTTCCAAGGAATTAAATGTTCATAAACTGGGTCATTTGTGTTGTTTCCTAGATTAGTCCCTCTTGGATTTCTTCTTTGGGGAGGTTGGAATAAGAGGCTCCCACATTACCTCCATTGAAACAAATGCCAGATCTAGAAATAATAGGGGTGCCTAGAGGTCTGTCTGCTGGAGTAAGCAATGAGAAAGAAACTCTTAGAGCATGTTATTTTTGGTGGGGAAAATCTGAAACATGTGTTTCAACATGTCATTTTTGCTTTGTGTTTGTGAGTGCACACATGTGTGCTGGTGCTGGGGCCCACCATTCATTGCAAGTGTGTTTTCTGAGTAGCTTCAATATGTGTAAGTATTGAAGAGATACCAACTGTACTAATATCCTTTCTATTACTATAATGAAATACCAGAGGCTGGGTAGCTTATAAAGAAAAGAGGTTTATCTAGCTCATGATTCCAGAGATTCAAGAGGAGAGAGAGAGAGAGAGAGAGAGAGAGAGAGAGAGAGAGAGAGAGAGAGAGAGAGATCACCTTGTGAGACAGGAAGCCATAGAGAGAGAGAGAGGAGAGAGATTCAGGGGTCAGGCTGAGCCTTCTGTAATAACTTGCTCTCATGAGAATGAACTCAGGGATCCTCTGAGAACTACCTTCATTGTTTCCGAGGGCTCTCCACCCATGACCTAAAGACATCCTGCCAAACCCCACATCTTAAAGGTCCCACCTCCTCTTAACATCACCACCTTGGGGACCAAGGTTCCAACACAGGAGCCCTTGCGAGACAAACCACATCCAAACTGTCAGCAACAGTGCGTTCCTTCCCAATACATTCAAGACTGGCTTCATCGAGGCTCTGCTTACAAGGAACAGAAGTGTTCAGACCAGCTCAAGCATAATGGAGATATTACTGAAATGCTGGAAGGGAATCTCCCAGAG
This sequence comes from Graphiurus murinus, assembly GCA_004027655.1. Classification (NCBI taxonomy): domain Eukaryota; kingdom Metazoa; phylum Chordata; class Mammalia; order Rodentia; family Gliridae; genus Graphiurus; species Graphiurus murinus. The sequence continues at coordinate 19,224 of PVLC010001019.1, forward strand.
TGAGCCACGGTAGGATCCAGGACTTGGCAAACCCGGGACAGAAGTTCTTCAATCTTTTCTTGCAGGGTATCCTGGGGTCTCACTTTTGTTTCTCTCTGTGATGCTCCTTTCGTCTTTCTATAGATTCTGTCAGTCTGTTCTCCATTGAAAGTGAGAGACCATTTAGCTGTCTCAGGAGGGCAGGATGGACTTGTCATTTGCCATCCAGCCCAAGCTGTGACTAATTTGGGTCATCTTTAGCATTAAGCAGTGGATGGTGGAATCTGTAGCTTCTGCCTTAACACTTCCTAGGATTCCATTCTGTCTTGCCTCGTGCCAGCCCTTCATAGGCGCCCAGGCAAGAGAGAGGACTGGAACAATTCGAATGATGAGACGGGATGTTTCATTTCAGGAGAAAAGTTGATCTTATGAGCGGGTTATTTAGAAAGTGACAGCTTTGCAGTTGTGAACACTTTTTACTACTCTCCTATAATCTTAATAGCTAACGCTTTTTTGATTACTTGCCGTGTACTGGGCATAACTCTAAGAGATTCCCACATATTGGCTCATTTAATCCTATAACAATATGATGGGGCAGTACAATTATGAGCTCCCTTTTATAACCCCAAGAAATGAAGTGAGGTTTAGGGAGGCTCCCCAACTTGCCCAAGGTAGAGCTGTGTGTCAGTCAGCCTTCTGACGGCTATGAACCAAGATACCTGACGACCATAACTTAGACGAAGGAAGATTTATTTGCTCACAGCTCTGGAGGTTTCAGTCCATGTTCCTCTGAGTCATGTTTGTGGAGCTTAGGGAATGGGGACAGGAAGGAGGGAGGGAGGGAGAGAGAGAGAGAGAGAGAGACAGAGACAGAGAGACAGAGAGAGAAAAGAGAATAGGACAGAAAGAGAGAGGGGGGAAGGGACGATGAGGGACATATATAAACTCCAAAACCACACCTCCAGTGCCTACCTCCCCCAGCCAGAGCCTACCTGCCTGGGTTACCACCCAGTGAATCCATAAATCCATCAATGGATTTATCTACTAATGAGATTAGTGCCCTCATCATGCAATTATATCAACTCTGAACATTTTTGCCAATATACGAGCTCTTCCAGAGAATATTCTATTTCCAAACCATAACAAACTGGGATTTGAACCTGGGCAGTCGTGCTCCAGAACCTGTACGTTTAACCATGGTTCTAGTGGGGATTCTGGGATAATGGTGCATCAGCTCTCTTCTCCTGGCATATGGTAGCACTTTGTACACATTATCTCATTAAAGATACACAGAAGCCATGACCTGTAGACGGAACCAAGCTCCAGATGTGGAAACGAAGGTTTAGTGAGGTGGGATGGCGGATCTCGAGTCTCAGAGCTAGCCGTGTGGACTCATGCCTAGCTGAGCACAGGATCTGGTCTGTTAACTACCAGGCTCTGGCTTGTAGCTTAATCCTAAAAAATTGAGGTTAGATTCCTAGTAGATAATGTATCTAGGGAATAGATAGTGATAAGTGAAAAAAAAAAAAAAGATTTGAGGCTTGAAAAGAGAAAAGCAAGAACTACATTTGGAGCAAGTTTTTTTTTTTTGCATAGAAAAGGAGAACTTAAAAACACACACACATGCACATGCACACCAAACCTTCCAAATCCTTTATGACCTATCTGAAACGGATACATCAGAGAGAAGAAAATCTGGCAGATATTGAGCAACTTACAAGTTCCCAACAGCTGAAAAGGGTTCAGCTTCAGACCGATCCTTGTCAGAAAAGCAAATACAAATTTGCCCTGGAGCAAAAGTAACTTTCAGAAAATCAGGACGAGGAAGATGGACAGTAAGTTATGAACATAAAACTCTTTGTACCTGACCCAATTAACCCCGAGCCAAGGCAGTCCTGTGCCTCTGAGCTATTCATTTAAGGGTTTTACGATTTATAGGCAGCCTCTCTCAGGGGAGGTCCCGCCTGGCTCTGATTTCACGTTTCACGGCAGCACATGTGTGATCTTGCTGCGTCACAGCTACGTGATTCATCCAAGACCAGAAACACACGTCTCACAGGATGGAGAGACCTGGGAGTCTTCAGGCAGCTCAGCTTCCCTCCAAGTGGCGGGGGCGGGCGGTGGGAGGTGGTGTCTTGAACTCGGCTGTTTCCACACTGGGAACAGAGGCTGGAAGCTTGGCCGCCCTGCCACTGCCCTCGGGGTCTAGTCTTCATAAGGGGCAGGTGGTCTCTCGTGAGCATCAGGCGCTGTGGGGGAGATTAGCCTTTTCTAGCAGTTCTTTAAGCCAAATGTCCCTGTGGATGAAGAGGATCTGGCTAAGGGGAGGAGAGGAAGAAAGCGATTTCTAGGGGAATGGCGAGTGGAGGCCTGGAGGCCCCAGCCTCATCCAGTCAGCCAAAGACCTGAATAGAATAGGAGAGCTGAGCAAGGAGAAGTTCCTCCTGCTGAACCGTTGAGCTGTGTCATGACCATTTCTGTGTCAAACTGAAGTATTGGCCTTCCTGGGCACCCAGCTTGCTGGGTGCAGGTCTTGGGACTTCTCAGCCTCCATTACCAAGCAAAAATACATATATCCCTCCTATTGTTGGGTTTCTTTGGAGACCTCAGACTAATACTCAGAAAGTTCATTCTGGAAAGGAGGGAGAAGAGAATGATGTGCTGAGGTTTGAGGAAGATTCAAAACTATTAAGTGGATGAAGCTTACTAAGAAGGGTCCGCAGCAGAGGGGGGAGCCCATGCCAAGACCTGGAGAGTAGAGGAAGCTGAGGGGGTGGCGGTGCCAACAGCTCTGTGTGGCCGAGGGAAGGGAGGAACAGTGGCATGAGACTGGCTGGAGAGGCCCCGGCACCAGACCTCGCAGGGCCTGCTGTAGGATGGCCATTGCTTTATCCTCTTCTCAGGAAAGGTCTAGAGAAAAGGGTGCTCCTGAAAGCTGGGAGGACACCTTGAAACCAGGACCATCCTGGGAAAACTGGCTACGAGGCACTATGGGGAGTTTGGAATTTATGATTATTGGGGGGAATTACTGAGGCATTCAAGGAGAAATCTGACATAATCCTGTTTTGAAATAATAATGATAATAATACTAATAATTAATAATAATAATCCTGATTTGAAAATCCACTGTCGCTGCTATGCGGAGAACGAACCGAAGAAGGTCAGGAGTGGAAAAGGGCAGACAGAGGAGATAGGAATTCTCAGGACTGTGGCACTCAAACCCTGCCTGTTTCTAGCGTGCTGCTCTGAGAATTGTAACATCTGCTCTTCCCTGAGTTCCCAGGCTGCTGCCTAACTTACAGATTTCAGGCTTCCCAGCTCCATAATGGAATGAGCTAATTCCTTCAAATCAATCGATCAATCAATCAATATCTCTCTCTCTCTCTCTCTCTCTCTCTCTCTCTCTCTCTCTCACACACACACACACACACACACACTCACACACACACACACATATATAGTATATTATATTTTGGTATATATATTATAGATAGATAGATAGATAGATAGATAGATAGATACTACAAAATATTTTAGGTCTTTCTCCCTGTTTCCTGGCACACATCTCCTAAAGCCCTTGGACTCTCTGGAGTGAAAAGAGCATGCTTTGTATGCCCATGACTGGCAGCCCCTAGATACCTTCATGATGGGGGCTGGTCACCAAAGAGACCAGGGCAGTATTAGAGGATTGGGACTTCTAGTCCTACCTTTCAGCTTCTTGGGAAGGGGAGAGAGCTGAGGGATGAGTTGATTATCAATGTCCAATGATTTAACTAATCATTCCTATTGAGTCCTCTCTTGTGATGCCCAACTCTAGGCTAGTGTAAGTGTTCTGAGCATGTCTACGGGAGGCTAGGCTAAGATAAGATGTTCTGTAGGCCACGTGTACTTTACCCCTTTTAAACTGACACTATTTTCAAGTTATGATGAGCCTTAATCCCATCATAAGTTAAGGACCACCTGTACACATCTACCTACCTATTTACCCAGTTCTGCTTTGCTTAACGATGAGGATATGTCTTATAACCGTGTCACTAGGTGATTTCATTGTTATGTGAACACATAGAATGAACTTACACAATCGAAGATGGCTAAGATATATATATATATAGCTTGTTAACTGAACCATCATTATACAGTGCGTGGCTGTGTGTATGTTTTTGTATGCATGTGTGTAGAGGCATCCCATCCTTCCCATATCCAAACTTTCCTCAAATCCTCCAAATTTAACTTAAATTCATACACACACACACACACACACACACACACACACACACACACACCTTTGATTCTGGTTCTCTGGAGACCCTGATTCATACAGACTTTGGTTTTGTGGCACACAGGGAGAATGCCACTTAATGGTTGGAGTTATGTTGCCACTAGCCGGTGGACTAGCAGCATGTTGGAGAGAGGCCTGGGCCAGACCCTTCCCCAGCAACTTTGGAGGGAGCATGGGCCTATGTACAGCTTAATTTGGACCTCTGACTTCTAAAATATTGACCACATATTTCTATCATGCTCAGTCATGTAGCTTGCACTACTTCATCGCGGCACTGCTTGGACCACAGGGTTCTTAGAACATATGGAAAGAAGTGGGTGGATTGAAGGTAAATCTGGAGGGCTGGGTAAAGCTTGTCTATGGGAAGAAGGAGGTCAATGAGCCAGGGGGAATTATTAGGTTTCTGGTTTTCCTTGATCTGCTGCCTCCGAAACCCTGTCCTGCCCACCCCTATAGGCTTAATTGGATACCATATCCTGAGAATTCTGTCTTGAGTAGTATTTTTGATCTTGTTATCTGCTCAAAGTGCTGGGATATTGACTATTGGGGGCTGTGTGTAGTTATTTGAGAGCATACAGTATTTGGATATTTGGTCCTAATGTAGACATGGCCCCGGGGACCTGGGTCTTTGCCCTGGAGTTCCCATGCATTGCTGTTAGAGAAAGAACAAAAAGTCAAGGCTCCCGAGTGATAGCAATGGGCCCTTTGCTTCTGCTGCTGAGACAGCCAGCCACTGCTGAGAACTACAACAAAATCCGCTTGGAGACACACACACACACACACACACACACACACACACACACACACACACACATTTGGATGCAATCACAATGGAACAGCTAGCATTTGGTGAGCATGTCTCATAGACTTATTGCTGCATTTAGCACTTCATAAGAATTTGATCTCCATGGCTCACTATGTATTGAGTCCGCATATTACCTCTATTTCAGAAATGAGACATTGCTGACTCTGTGAGCCCTGCTGACTTGATTAGGTTCACCCTTCCAGGACCAGGCTTGGCATCCAGGTCCACCTGGGGCCAGAGCAAAGCACTCTTACTCACCTTACTGCCCCCTGTCTTTATCCTGCTTCCTTTCCTTTCTCTTTCTTTCTCTCTCTGTGTCTGTCTTGTACACGCACACATGCGCGCACGCACGCACACATGTACACTCACAGTCACAAACCCAATGGAAGTGATTCAACCTTATGGTCTGGGGCATTTTTAAGATGGCGGGATTCCGAACGTCTCTCCTCCACCTCAGCTGACCTGAGAATAGTTTCATTAGCTCTACCGTTAGGCACAGAAAGTGCTATTAGGGACAGGACAGCTTTCTCCATCTTTTCAGATGCCATCTCTAGGTTTGTGCCCTTGCACGATTTTCTTGGATCTTCCTGCTGTAGGATGGATTCACACTGGATGTCCTGGGTTAGTTTTCTCAACCCCATTCTCCACCATGGATAGCTGGCTTTCCCCTGGGTTACAGTTTCGCCATGTTCCTTAGCACTCCCATTAGGGATGTTGGGGATTCTTATCACTATACTGGGTTACAGATGGCAAAGGCTTACATTTTTTAAATGTATATACATATCTCTTCCAACCTCTGGCTCAGTATGGCAACCATCAGGGGTACAATGACTGACTTCCATTCCTCCTCCTCTAGGCACTCAGATTCTATACTTTGTTTAGAGGTCAACGGGCCCAGCCCCAGAGAAGACTCACAATGCATGTGGTTGACTTGAACTGGGATTTCTCAATCTTGGCACTAATTTGGAATAGCCAGGATTTCGTTGTTTTGGGAGGCATTGTAGGATGTTTAAAAACATCCTTGGCCTCTACCCACTAAAGGCTGATAGCACTAATCTGAGCTTTGAAAACATGCTTCTGAGGAGCAAACTCATATTTGAAGATATGACACTGAACTCAAGATACGTAAAAGAAACAACCCGGTATCTTCAACCAGCAAACTGATCAACAAAATGTGATAAATCCATTCAATGGAATGCTACTCAGTAACGAAAATGAAATGCTACTTAAGCCTGGCTGAGAAGTACTGATCCAAGGTGTTGAGCACCATCTCCTTCCTTTTTTGCTTGTGCAATTGCTTGTTAAGATTTCCTTAGGTGGGCATGGTGGCACACTCCTGTAATCCCAGTACTTGGGAGGCTGGGGTAAGAAGTTGGCAGGTTCAATGCCAGGTTTGGCAGTTTAATGAGACCCTCAGCAATTTAGTGAGAACATGTTTCAAAATAAAAAATAAGTTAGGGCTGGGAGTGTGGCTTAGAGGTAGAATGTCCCTGGGTTCAATCCCTAGTATTCCCCTGCCAAAACAAAACAAAACAAACAAACAAAAATAAACAAGATTCCCTTGCAGTTTGAGTTAAAGTCATATGACTGTGTTCTGGCTAAGGTAAGGTTTGCTGAGAAACTTTAATAAAATATTTCACCCAATGTAGAAAAGGGAAAACTTAATACACATGGCTCTTTCCCCCCATGCCACAAATACAGACAGGAGATTTTAGGATCTGTGGAAGCTATATCATGATCTCCAAGCCCAAGGAAGAAAGGTCATTCAGAGCATTCAGAGCAAGGTCAGGTAGAACCCGGCCCATTGATGACATTGCGGAGCCCCTTCAACCTGCAACGAGCAACTCACCTGCTGTGGACTTGGTTATATGAGAAAATGTAGTGAGGTCAAAGAAGTAGTATAGCCAAATGAACAAATGTGGAGGACCCACATTACCTGATTGCAAGTCTTACAAAAAGTACAGAAACCAGGAGCACAAAAGGATAAACACACAGACGACTGGACAAAGAACCATGCAAAAAGAGCTGACTGATTTTTGACAACAATAAGGTAATTCAACGGGACAATGGTACAAAAGGTACTGGTACAATTAGGTGCTCAAATACACAAGAATAATGAAAATAATAATGATAATAATCAATCTTGACCAATATCCTTCATATCTTATACAAAAATTAAGTAGAAATGGATCATTATAGACTTAAATGTAAAACACAGGACTACATAACTGCTAGAAGACAATATAGGAGACAATTTGTTTAACCTTGAGGTAATCAAGGAGTTTTTAATATATGACATTGAACTTAGGGTATATAAAAGAAACAACCCAATATCCTCAACCAGCAAATTGATAAACAAAATGTGATAAATCCGTTCGATGGAATGCTAGTCAATAACAAAAAGGACAAAAAACAAAAGTCTTTATTAACACAACATAAATGAATCGTAAATGCATTTTTCTAAAAGGAAGGCTATATATTTTAAAATTCAATTTAATGTCCATATTATAGAATCTGAAAAACAATTAGTGACTGCCAGTCATAATAGAGTGGGAGATAGTTGAATTCAAAGGCATGGTGTGAGGGGATTTTGAAGATGATGAAATTATTTTGTAAGCAATAGGTGAATAATTCTGTGTATTTTTCAAAACCCACAGGACCGTATACTACAAAAAGTAAGTCCTACTATATGTATATAGAATATAATACATAATATATATTCATAATATATATATATATTTAAATCTACCAGGATGTGGGGGGAACCCGTAATGGAATGTAGCCTGTGACAAATTAGTCAAACTTTGTCACAAATAAATAATAACCACAGTGAAGGTATCAGGGAAGAAAGAAGCTGAAGTAAATAACTTGAAAAACAGTGTTGTGACTGGTTACTGTAAGGCTAAAATGAATTGTGTGCAAACACTGTATTCAGCTGGCAATTTTTTTTTTAAACCAGAGGAAGGGCAACCAATTCTGAAACTATATGTCTACTAGGGTTGGGAGAGGAAGTAAATATATTGTAGATAATGAGAAACAGATTTGTCATGGTCAGAGAAAGAAATGGGGAAGTGAAGAAAGCTAGAGTAAATCTCAGGGTACTGTAAAATTGGTATCAGTTTAAAAAAATATATATATGCAATATACAGGTAAAAATAAATATATACATGTGTGTACCTAGGAGAGTAAGCATGCACAGATTTAACATTTCTTATCTTTATTCCTTAAGAAGCATAGCACCAGTAACACCCCAGGATCAATGAGCATTCCTAATACCGGAATATTGGAAATTAATTTCTAATAAAATTAATTTCTTCAAGAAAGAAACCATGGCTCCTCAGAACAATGGTGGATTATAGCAGGGCTGAAGAAAAGAAAATCTGACTTGAGGCTGGAGCACCTGGTCGTGCCAGAAAGCAAAGAGTCAGACAGGAAGAATATATTTTAGTGAACTGTTGGCACAGTTTGGTGACCATAGGTAACAATAACGCACTGTATATTTCAAAATCGCTAAAAGAGAAGATTTAAGTGCTCTTTGTCGCACATATGCATGCAAATGACAAGTAGGTGAGGTGGTAAATAAAGTAACTAGCTTGTCGTAATCATTCTACAATGCATGTGTATGTGTGTGTATAATATATAATTACTTACATATTAGGTATATAATCAAAACATCACATTGTAGCCAGTAAATATATACAATTATTACTTGTCAATTAAAAGGTTTTTAAAAGGGAAATTTTTTAAAATAAAGGAATAAGTGCATGTTTAAAGGACACACAATTTAACTGGAAAATATTCCCAATGATCTACGCATTGGGACAAATTGGGGCAATAAAATACATGATGAAAGGATGGCTATAAGCTAAACAATAAAATAAATATCCTGGAGTCTATGCTGGTAAATAAATATTTGAAATAATGAAGAGATGGGATAGGAAAGGAAACTCTTCCATTTAATGGAAAAATGAAAAGCAAGGAATTAAAGCAGCCTAGTGGTAATTACCGCAGGCTAGGTCCACCGACTACAAGAATTAAAAAAGAAGTAGGATACTGGTATAGTTCCCCCAAATAAATGTTAATTAGTTACAAAGGGAAAGATAGTGACTTCCCAGTGAATAAAGCCACAGTGGCCCCTTCCCTTGTGATCAAGGTCGACTCTCCAGGGAGAACATGTCACAGGGCACCTGCTGAGATAGAACATTCCCCAAAGCGCACAGCAGGAGGCTAGTTATGGAAGATCTTAGTCTCAGAATGAGGACCACTATACAAAATAGCTGGCCAGTTATTCAGATGTTTCCAGATCATGAAAGACAAGAAAAGACTAAGTTACTATCACAGATTGGAGGAAATAAGAAAACACATAAATTAAATGTACTGTAGGATCCAGAACTGAAACCTGGGATAGAAAAAGACAGAAAATGTGAAAACCCAAATATGGTCTGTTATTAACATTACTTTCTCACATTTGACCAATGTGCCTTGCTTCTGTAGATGTTACCAGAAAGGGCATATGGGAAATTATTTTCTATCCTTGCAATGCTTCTGTGAGTCTAAAAGAATATGTTTTCTTAAGCTACTATTAGTTAATGCTTGTTGCCTGCAAAAGTATTCTGAAATCATTCAAAGATCTTAGAATATGAGGGTACTGGAAAATATACCCAAATCACATTGTTGCACACCAGGGCTACAATTCGGAAAAGAGAATCTGTGGGAGATCCCATAGGGACAGTCAACAAACTTCTTATAGTGGGGATTCAAACACTCCCTTAGAGTGAAAGAAGTCTTCTTTATGTTTTTCTCCACCTCTAAAGTCAAGTAAGCTTGTTTTGCAGCCAACATCTACCACTGATTTTTTTTTTTTTTTTTTTGTGGTACTGGGGTTGAACCCAGTCCTATTTCTTTTATTCTTTATTTTGAAACAGAGTCTCACTAAATTGCAGAGAGCCTCGCTAAGTAGCTGAGGCTGGCCTCAAACCCAGATCCTCCAGTCTCAGCCTCCCAAGTACTGGGATTACAAGAGTGTGCCACCACGCCTGGCTTCTATCACTGATTTTTAAAAAATGGATTGCAATCTATTCTAAGAGGGGGAAATGGTAAGCAGTGGAATATACAATGCAAACCAATCTATAGTTCCCAAAGAGCCCAGGGAAACTGCCAAAATTAAAGTTGGCAGAAAACAGTTTGCTAAATCTCTGAAGAAGGGGGGAAAAAAGGTTACATTACAAATCCCATAAATATTCCAAGAGTGGTAGGTAAAGCGTGTTTAATACTGATGAACAAAGTTTGAGCATGTATTGGAAAAACAGTTTCTAATATAAAATTACTGACGACTGGAAGTTATCTGCAAAATTTTATACCTAAGTACTTACAGATGTAATTTATTTTTCTGACAGCACCGCGCCTGTGTAATGAAAGTTGCTTTTAATAAAACATGAATGCAGTTAGCTTTTGCCAATTAGGTTCAGAGGAGTTGTAATCAGTCTGATTCAAGTTGATATGTAGCTCCTTCAATTCAGCACTGACCCACAGAATGGCTTCAGTACTTCGAAAGTGTTTGTGAAAGATGAACTCCCAAAGCTCTGACTGCCTGGGCAGAAGGAGGTGACATGGCTAGCTCACGTCCCACCCCCAGCCCCAAACAGAATGCACTAGTGGTGGTTCTGATACGCCATGTGCTCTGGGCTGAGTGTTAACACTTGACAAAAAGGAAGCTTAGTCTCTATTTTATTTTATTCATGAAAGCACAAGCAAATGTCTAATGTATGTGAGCATCTAACAGCCATAAATTGATTATCATTTATAAATCAATCAGCCAGAAGGCAAATCCTGGTTCTTACTATGTTAGCATGCTTCTTGTTGCTGTGGGGGGGATTCAAAGATCATAAAAAGACAAATCCTTTCCTTTGAGTGCCTTAATAACCCGTCATCAGAAGAAGAAAAAAATGAAAAAAGCAACACAATGCACCTTTTTTACTGTAGTATGAGAACATCTGTATTTTGGACTTTTCATTTGGGTGGCTGAAATTGTATATTCAACAAATATTTATTGAGTCCCTGTTATTTGCAAAACAAAGAAGACAAAGTAGTGGAAATATTATTGGACTCAGGCTAAAGACTTGTCTTCTTTTACCAGTTGTTCCAGTTTTCACATTTCAAAATAGTGGCTGAAAGTCTTGCCCCATCTAACTCATTCAAAATGTTGATGGGACACAGTAATTGTTTTAAGGTAAAGTGCTTTTAAACTGTAAATGCCCTTTGCAAATGCAACTTACTCCTAAGAGCAGGGGATGAAACAGAGGGCTGCTGTCTTTTGGAATCTTGTAAGTTGGTTGGGAAGGATGGCTGTTGCCTCTTCTTAGATTTCAGATTCCCTGTGAAGTCACATTTTAAAGGCATGATCTCATACTAGCCCTGCAAGAAAAAGCAATGGTTGAAACACTCAGGTAAGATCACTTAGCTAGTAAAAGTCGAGATGGGCTCTGATACCAGATCTGTTTAGCTCAAAGCTCATCTGGTTTACCCCAAGACCTCACTGGGCTGAGAGAGTTTCATAGACATGGCTTGCTTGGCCCCAGGGTTTTATATATTGGCTAATAATTGAAGACTCCTGAGGACAGAGTTGCTCTTTATGAATGACTGGTGCAGATACAAACACGATGGGACTACCAAGAGTTGCTTCCCAAGAGCGGCAGTTCAGGGCACACTTGGTCAGCTCTTCTGTCCAGGTTCCAGTCTGCATAGAATCTACGAGAAAGGCTAGTATTTTCTTGGTATCTGCAGCTGGTACTCCCCAGACAGGAACTGAAACATGCCTACTAGTGATTCATTTATCCCCAACTGAGTTTCTTCTTTGCTGTGTTCTAGGTTACTTCCAGGTTCTGGCCCTGAAAGGGAAATGGTCCTATGAAATAGACACAGAAAGCTATTTTGGTCTCTGCCAGCTTGTCAAGGTCCAACTTCAAACCCATCTCCTCCCTTAAAGTGATTGGTATTCCACAGCAGAAGAATAAAGGAATGTTTCCCTCCTGAATCGTAGTTCCAGCTCTTGGTTTGGCATTCCGAAACCTTGAGCAGATAATGAGATCAAAGACTGAAGACTACAGCAGTAAATACATTTTATTGTCCTTTAGTCTATTGTCTGAAGTATCTTGGACCCTGCTAGAATTAGGATGAAGCATTTTTCTAACTTGAAATGCAACTTTTTGTTGAATATATTTTATAGGTTGGAAGGTATAAAAGTACAGTTCTTAACTTAGTATGGTGGCACATACCTATAATCTCAGTACTTGGGAAGATGAGACAGGAGTATCACAGGTTTGAGGCCAGCCTCAGCAACTTAGCAAGAACCTTAGCAACTGAGTAAGACCTTATTTCAAAATTAAAGAATGAGGCTGGGGGTCTAGCTCAGAGGTAGAATGCTTTTGTTCCATGGCTTTTAAGGGACAGTATGAATAACAGGAGACAGATTACAGAAATACTCAAATTGGCATAAATAGAAGCAGAACTGGAACTGGGACAAATCCTGTTGAAAATTTAGAATATTTCATTCATTGTGGAGGGTTTTTTTTTTTTTTTTTGCATTAGTTTTGATTTTTAAAGCTATTACACTTAAGTATTGGTTATCTTAATCACCAAGTGTTTTGATACCCACTTAAATCTTGCAAATGAGGGCAAATATTGACTGCCTCCAAGTTCTGACATTTCCATAAGACATGCCACCACCTACTAGGGATCTGAGGGCTTCAGAAGACCTCTTTGGACTCCATAATGGAGTCACTTCAAAGGGGGCTCTTTTGGAGTGGAATCTGTCTCCCTTTCTCCAAAAACCAATTTGTGCTCTGCTTCAGTAACAGAAAACGGTTCTACATGTCTTCTCTGTGTGTAGAGGATGAAACTCTGCAATATGGGCTCAGTGCAGGAAGCCAGAAGTTCTCAAACTGAAAGGTGAACACACATTACCAAAGACTTTGTTAAAATGAAGATTGATGCAGCAATGGAAATGTTTTGGACATGACTTGAGTTCACCCCCCAACCTCAGTGCAGTGATGTACCTAATGTGTTGATGTTGGGAGGTGACATGGGACCTTTAAGAGGCGGGGCCTAGCAAGGTGAATGGGTCACTCTGGCCCCGCCCTTAGAAGGGATTAATGTGAACTCTGGGGAGAGGGTTATTGTCAGAGTGCAAGACTGGCCCTTCTGTTCTCTGTCCTCCTTTCTTGCCCAGATGCCTCTCTCTTTCACGCATACTCCCACCACTGTGAAGCCTTTTGCTATATTGTGGGGGCTCGCTCTAGCCTACGCCATGTTGTTTGGACTTTCAGCCTCCAAAATCATAAGCTAAATAAACCTCTTTTCTTTGTAAGTCACCCAGCCTTGCGTATTTTGTTATATTAATGGAAAATGGCAAAGAGAGCAAGTCTAAGGTGGAGCCTCAGATTCTGCATTTTTAACAAGTTTCCAGGTGATGGTGATGTTATTGTATCCCAAACCTCACCTACACCTCCCTCCTTTCCTTCCTTCCTTCCTTCCTTCCTTCCTTCCTTCCTTCCTTCCTTCCTTCCTTCCTTCCTTCTTCCTTCCTTGTACTGAGGATTGAATCCAGGGGCATTCTACCTCTGAATTATATGCCTAGCCCTTTTTTATTTTTTTTCATCTGTAAATTTTGAAACAGTTTATCACTGATTTGCTGAGTGCCTCAATTAAGTTGCTGAGGCTGTCCTTGAACCTGTGATTTTCCTGTCTCAGCCTACCAAGTACTGGAATTACAGGTGTGCACCACCATATTCAGCCTGGACCACACTTTGAATAGCAAGGGTCTGCAAACATGGGCTGAGTGTGTCTCATAGATGTGATTTGCTTGGCCCCAGAGTTTTAAATATTGGCCAAAATTTTTACTTTAAAAACAATTCAGCCGAGCATGGTGGCGCACGCTTGTAATCCCAGCATTTGGGAGGCTGAGACTGGAGGATCTGTGTTCGCGGCCAGCCTCAGCTACCTAGTGAGGCACTCCGCAACTTAGTGAGACTCGGTTTCAAAATAAAGAATAAAAAATAGATCTGGGGGTATAGCTCGGAAGTAGAATGCCCCTGAGTTCAACCCCCAGTACTGAAAAAAAAAAAAATCCAAAATATCTAGTGACCTTGGACAACCATTCATGACTGGTAACAAAAGACTGGAAATGAGTAGGAGCTTCCTCTTTAGGGAGGGAATGGATCCTTCATTTTCCTACAATTCCCAACACACATATATGTGTGATGTACACATACCTAAACTTTTCCACTTATTGGAAAGATTTTCCCTGGTGTAGACCTTTGTTATTGCAATTTATGTCTACTCTTTAGTTAGTCAATAACACTGACTAGTATTCACCACTTAGAAACTAGTATATTGTTCCTTTGTTGACTTATCCTGCAGCTGTTGGTCTAAGTATTTTTGTGGGATTATTACCAACTTACAACATAACAAAAGGCTATATTCAAAATTAGTCTTTGAACAAGAGGAAATAGCAGTAAAATTAACTCTCCTAAAGGCTCCAGACCCTAATGACTCTTGGATCTTAAAACCATTGGAAAATTTTATGTGTTGAGGACTGAAAAATTAATAGAAACACTATCTACTAATTTATGTTTAAATTTGGCCAAGGTCTATTATAGCTCTTGGAGCAGAAAGCCTGGGATTATTACTTGTACTTGCAGTCTAAATATAAAAATTGTGCTCAAGTTTATATAGTTTGAATGACAATTATCATGTACATGACTTCTTGGACACACATTCCAAGTACTCTAGTTTCTACCCATCAGTAGCCCAATTGCTCCCTGGGCCCTGCTGATTCTATCCCGAAACATGTTCCCATTCCTTCCTCTTCCCCTCTGCCACCACTCTGACATCATCTGTCACATGGATCATTGCAAGAGCCTTTGTGTGTGTGTGTGCATGTGTGCGTGTGTGCTTGTGTGTGTGTGTGTGTGTGTGTGTGTGTGAGAGAGAGAGAGAGAGAGAGAGAGAGAGAGAGAGAGAGAGAGAGAGAGAGAGGGACTAGGGGTTGAATCCAGGGGCACCTACCAAGTTTAACATTCCTAATTATTTTTTTAATTATTATTTTTTTTTTATTTTGAAACAGAGCCTTGCTGAGGCAGACCTCGAACTGAACCTGTGATTCTCCTGCCTCAGCCTCCCAAGTAATGGGGCTGCAGGTATGCACCACCACACCGCCTTGCAAGGGCCTTTTATATGTCTTCTCAATCCTAGTATTATTTCTCTGCAATGATCTTCTACCTTGCAGAGGAAAAAGCAAAAATGCACCAAGGTTCCCTTTCCTTAGGCTTCCTCCATGACTACCCACGACACACAAGACAAAGTCTAAAACTTTCAGCTGACATATGAAGCAGCCCGCTCCCTCATCTGGCCATCATGCCACCACCTCCCCCACCACACAGACCTCATGGTGCCTCCATGCTGAAGTCCACAGCCCTAGGAGTTTTTCACAGTGTATCCAACCCCTATGCTTTGTGCTTGCTGGTTCCCGCCCTATCAAGGTTATACACAGTGGGGTCCACATTAGATGGGCACAGTGCTTTAGACACAGTTCAAGTGTGCCCCCCCCCAAAGATGGACATGTGTTGGAAGCTTGAAAACCCAGTGTGGCAAGGTTAAGAAGTGGGGGGACCTTTAAGAGGTGGGGCCTATTGGAGGTCAATAAGTCGCCATGGGAGTATCTTTGGAAGAGATAAAGGTAGATCCTGAGTTAGGTTTCGTGAGAGGATTGTTATAAAGAACAAGCCTGAGTAGGGTACAGTGGTGCGAGCCTTTAATCTCAGTACTTGGGAGGCTTAGACAGGAAGATCACAGTTTCAGAGCCTGCCTCAGCAACTTAAGCAAGACCTTCAGCAACTTAGGGAGACCTTGTTTCAAAAAAATAAAATAAGAGTTGGGGTGGGGGGTGTAGCTTTGCTTAGAGGTAGAATGCCCTGGGTTTCAATCTGAAGTAAAAAAAAAAAAAAAAAAAAAAGAATTTTCTCGGCCCCTTCCCAGTCACTCCAGCTTCTTGTTTTGCAATATATCTCTCTCATACCTGTGCTACCAGTGTGGAGCCATCCACCATGAGGTCTTCACCAGAGTTGAGTAGAGATGGTGACATGTCCTTGAACATCCAGAACTAACATCTTAATAAACCATTTTTTTTCTTTAAAGTCTCTTGCCCCAGGTATTTTCTTATAGTAACAGAAAATGAACTAATACTGTTGGGCATTAAGCTCTAATATTAGAATGTATGGTCAAAATTACCTGGAAAATTCTTTATATCACCTATCACATAAAGTCTATATGGTTTACAACCACAAAGCCAGTAGTTTTCCATATGAGACAAAGAGCTATTTCTTCAACTGATTACTGATTGAAGTAGATGACATGTTTAGAAATTCTAGAGGAATTTAATTTTTGTTGGGCCTTAGTTTCCCTAGCTATAGAATGAGAGTTAAGCCACATAATTATTAAAATTATTTTCAGACTTAATATTTCAGACTACACATAAAAAATAAGTGTTAGGCCAAAAAAAAAAAAAAAAGGGTATTACTGTGCTTGGGGTACTTTGGAAGACTTACAAAAAATATTTAAGTGTAGCAAAATGGAGACATTTTCATTTAGGAGAACTTAAAAGACCCAGGAGTCCTAGTCAGATCAGCTCGGAAAACCTGTTCCCAAAAGAGAAATGGAAAAAAGCAGGGTACAAGCTACACCTCTCAGCTGTGTGCCAGAAAAGGGCATGAGCGGGTGTATCTGTGGGCTGGACCCTGCAGGGAACCAGGGCCAGAGGATGCTGGACCTTGGTATAGTACAGCCCGCCACCTCTCCACACTTCCTCCAGCCTTCAGGGAAGTTACCCAGCCCTCCAGGCGGCTGGCGTTTCTGGAGAAAGTGGCACACGGCTGACTGACAACTTAGGTCTAATTCCAGAGGGCAACAGGGCTGAAGAAATCATTCAGAAAAAAGTCTTTTCAAAATGACTATGATGAGAAAATTGCAAAGAATGAAAGAGGGAACAGGGAAGGGGCATACCCAAACTCCAGGAGTCCTATCAATCTGAAAAATTCTTTAGCCTTTGCTGAAAACTGCTTCTGGGGCACAGAAAGTGGGAAGGGGATCACAAGTTGAAAGCTACAAGTTTCGCGAGTCCTGTTGAATCGAATTTTCAAACTGGTGAGTTTCAATTCCCTCCAGACTATGTCCAAAGGGCTCTTTCTGTTCATGAGAGACTAGAGCTGGAAGAAACTCATTTTGACACCCCCACCCCCCCGAAGTTGTTACGACAGTTTCCATTTGTGAACTCTGGTGACCTTTCCTGGGTGGTGCATGCAGACCCACTGTCCATGGTTGCTAATACATCTGCTTGGTTTCTGCCTTCTTGTTAAACAGACAGCTGTGGTCTGTATTCGGTTCTCCTGGGTGTGAACAACATCCTAACTTTGAGCTCTGGAGAGCAGTCATCTAATCAATATATATAAAATGCTTATCTTCCATTTTAGATACAGAGAAATATCTGGCACAATCTATGTCCTTATATGTTTATTAGTCTGGCAAACTTAATCATGTGTAGCAATAAGCAAACAAATCATAGATCATAGCACTTCATAGCTATGTGAAACCTGCGAGATTATCTAGTGCAGCACTTATTTTTACAGACATTACTCACACGGAGTGGGTTTGGGATTTGTCCTTGAGATTATATCTTGCCAGAAACAGGACCAAACCTTCCCCCTCTCCTACTTCCTCTCCCCACATACTGAATCGGGTACTGTTCCTGCTAGATCAAAAATAACACCTAACTGAGCGCATCATTCCTTGATCTTGTTTATAGGCTGGGGGGGTCCTCAGTTTTAATTTCCATAGATGCCAAGAAAAGGAAAATGGCTGAAATAGAATGTATTTCTGTAATTTGCCCACTTTGTTACAGAGTAAACAGGGAAGATTCCTCTTCAGTCTCCACCCCACCCCCAAGCACTTGTCCCCATAATTACTACTCTTATTTTTTCTTTCTTTCTTTTTTTTTTTTTTGGTAGAGACATTTATATCGAGAACAATTTCTTCACTAAAGAGAGAAAACGGACTGGTCACATGACAAATGGCAATCGTCCCCAGGCTCTGGGCCAGGGCTTGTGTGGAGATGACACAGACAAGCAGGAAACTGCAGTGTCTAAAGGATTATCAAGCCCCATAGCTGCTGCTGTGTTGGGTCTTCTGATTTTTCAAAAGTAGTTGGAAATCTGCAATGCTAGCCAAATTTGCCAGTATCTAAAATGCTGATCATCATCTGTTTTTACAGCTACCTGGGCCAAACAAAATGCACTCGTCAGTGCAGGGGAGGTGGAGCCAGCAGGCTCCGACAGGAGAAAGAAAGAGCACGGTCCTTGCAGCGGATACAGCTGTGTTTCAGTCTCGGCCACACCGCTTCTGGGTTCTTATAACCCCTCTTTGTGTCATTTTCCCCACAAAGCTGAGCCTGGGATTTGTGCATGAATCTGCTGGGGATGCTCTCAGGAGCAGAGTCTGTGAGAAGTCTATCAAGACTTGCAGAAAGGGAATTAGAACCTCTACTAGGCTATGCAGAGCCCCTGGAGGACACCTAGGAAGTTCCAGAGCTGGACGGCCCATCAGAAATGGCCTGACCTTAGTGAGGGGGAGCCCTTTGCATCCTGTGTGGATGAGTCACAGGATGCAGGCTCCTGGAGGAGGGGGGGTTCCTTTCCAATTCCTGGGAGAGATGAAAGTGTAAGCGGCCACCAGCCAGGACTCTCGGTGGTAGGAAGAATGAAGGCCATGGTCATGAACATGGGCAGCTCTTGGCAGGGTGCCTCAGCATTCAGTGTACTCTCTGAACCTCAGTTCCCTGTTTGGGGTGAAAGGGATAAAAATGCATATCTTCCTTGGGCATCATAAAGGTAAGGTCATAAACTGGGCCTGGTGGCAAATGCCTGTAATCCTAGTACTTGGGAGGCTGAGACAGGAGGATCGCAGGTTTGAGGCCAGCCTTGGCAACTTAGTGAGATCCTGAGCAGTGAGACCTGAAGAGCTCCAGCCCTCGAGGCAGGGGGGTCGGGGGGTCCTTCCACAGGTGTGGATTGAGACGAGGTCTCCAGAATATGCTCACACCAAATGCAGTGAAAAAGTGTATCTGTTTTATTGTTTGTTAGTCGCTGTTTTTATACTATTTTTTTGCAATGAGGCATATAGAATAGGAGGTTAATGAATTGGGCTGTCTTGTGGCACTGCTTTTTCAGCTAAGAGATCACTATCAGTCAGGCCACATGTTTCTAAGAAATGTTCCTTTATAATTAATGTAAAAGCAAAACCCAAAGCACCCAAAATTTCCAGAATATAATAATGCAAAGTGGGATATGCCACACATTCCTTCTTTTGGAACCATCTGCCTCGGTCCTGCGGACCGAGCCTTGCTCAAGATCCAGCTATTAAGGATCTGTGGCAGGTTGATATATTTAAGTCACAAGTTGTAATCTCATCAGCAGATCTACCCATTGCAATAGATAAATGTGATAGACTTATCTGGGGTGGTAACCTAGGCTGGTGGGATGTGACTGGAGAGGGTGGGTCCAAGAGGGTGTCTATGTTTGTGTCTTTGAATCCTCTTGCTTTCTGGCTCTCTCCTGCTTCCAGCCCCCATGGTATGAGAGCAGAATTGCTCCCTCCCTCTCTCTGCTTACAGCTGCCTGCACTAAGATGCACAGACTCTCTGGCCACACACAGATGGAACCTGGAATCTCCAAGAAACTAAGCAAATAAATCCTCCTTCCTCTAAATTGTGTGGTCAGTTGCTTTGGATTATAGCAGTGAGCATGTTGCATGTTAACAGTGACACCTTATTTCAAAATAAAAAATAAAAAGGGTTAGAGGTGTAGCTTGAAGGTAGAATGCCCCTGGATTCAATCCTCAGTAACAAAAAAGAAAAAAGACAACAACAAAAAACAAAAACAAGCCAGGCGTGGTGGCGCACACTTGTAATCCCAGCATTCGGGAGGCTGAGACCAGAGGATCCGGGTTTGAGGCCAGCCTCAGCTACCTAGTGAGGCACTCCGCAACTTAGTGAGACTCGGTTTCAAAATAAAGAAGAAAAAAT
>PVLC010001019.1:39516-163059 GCA_004027655.1 Graphiurus murinus
AAAAAAAAAAAAAAAAAAAAAAAAAAAAAAAAAAAAAAAAAAAAAAAAAAAAAAAAAAAAAAAAAAAAAAAAAAAAAAAAAAAAAAAAAAAAAAAAAAAAAAAAAAAAAAAAAAAAAAAAAAAAAAAAAAAAAAAAAAAAAACATATGAAAAAGTAAAGTAAGTAAGGCAGTATACTATTTGCACAGTGATCAGAACAATTTGAGCATGAAGTCATTTTAAGGCAAGGGTCAGAAACTATGAACAAAGGAACGGAGATCGTAGCAATTATAGCAAAGTTAATAGTATATCAAGAGAGAACAATAGTAGGTTTAGCATAAATACTCACTGGGAAATAGCTTAAGACTGGCTGGTAGTGTTCTTCACATTGATTCAAGGAGTTCAGGGCTGATGAGATAGGCAGGGAGGGTCAGATGGGTGCAACTTGCTGAAGGTAGGTCCATACTCAGGTTCAGAGTGTTTTTCTAGGGTGGCAGAAGGTGTCCAGTGAACAGCAGTCTTCCCTGCCCCTTTGCTTAAGCTTGAGAAATTAACTGCATGCAATTTAGGGTGGATACCAAGACAGACTTAAAATGCATCACAGAAAGATGCTGATGCTGCATCTCAGAATGAGACATCAATTATCCTAGACCCTGGGTTGACCTGGAATCTGTTGTTTTATCCAGGGAGGTTGGAGACGTAACTTAAAACTCGGGAAACTTGGACAGGGGCCTCTTACACTCTACCTGGTTGCTGGTGGGGAGATCACTATATCCCATTATGTCCCCAGAGGGTACATAAGGCTGAGGATGCAGCAAAACACACAATTTTGGCAGAAACAGAGACGCTCAGCACAGCTGCTTCTGCAAAAGTCCTGGGAGCATCAGGTATCAGAAGTTGACCAGCTTAGAGTGTGACAGAGTA
Organism: Graphiurus murinus; assembly: GCA_004027655.1. NCBI lineage: Eukaryota > Metazoa > Chordata > Mammalia > Rodentia > Gliridae > Graphiurus > Graphiurus murinus. The sequence goes on from PVLC010001019.1 coordinate 40,419, forward strand.
ACCACAGTCATCTGAGAGCCAGAAAACAAGGGGGCACTTTACTGTCTCCAGGACAAAACACACTGTGTTACTCAGAGCCAGCAGAGCCACAGGCAAGATAGGCCAGGTCCTGCTCCACTGTGGCCATGGATCTTTCTTGGCAGAGAGCTCAGATCAGAGTTCTATATGAGCACAAGATTATACACAGGACCCATTTACACACAAGGAGAGGAAGCTTTGGAACCTCCCATCTGCAGCAATCTCTTTTTCTTTCATTTTGTACCATTTTTAGAATCTGAGGCTGAAAAATTATTGGCTTGGAAGAGCTGGACTACTTTGTACTCAAAAGAATATTTTAACCTGAGGATCTGCCTGCTGAAAATATCCCCTATGTATAACCTGTGGGGGACTCCATTGACGCCCATCTCCTTTGAGAAACTCTTCCTCTCATAATAGAGAAATATATCTTAAAATGTTCATTACAGAATAGGGAATGGCTTGAATTATCTCTCTCTGCAGGGACTTCCATTTATCTGGGCTATTCACCCTAATTAGTTGTACCTCCTAGTCAAGACTCAGGCTGATAGCCATGGGTAATCTTAATACATTAAAAAATACTTACAGCTCTTAAACCAAACCCCTGGCGAATATTTGGGTACTTAATATATTTAGTTGAACAAATAAAGAAAATACTAATGAGGAATTACCTAGGGATTGCTGAGAAAGATGCTTCAAACTAGCTTAGATGCATCTAGAAAGTTAACCTAGATATTTCAGTGAGAAAATATCTAGCTATGTGTGCTAAGTGGACAGTCCAGCTAACCCCGGGTTGTCATCTGGCTATCTATCACAGGTGTGAAAATGCAAACACAAGTCAGAGCCCAAGCTTTGGGCTAAGTGAATCGTTTCTTTGACAAGTGTTAACCAGCTCACCAGGCGAGGAAACAGAAACAAATGTTTTCACTCCCTTTACTGGATAGCCTGGAAAGATAACTATGCAGCAGGTAGTCACTTAAATGGAACTGCTGGTGTAGGGTTACTGGAGTCTTTTCCTTTTAGTGCCCCAGGGCAAAGAGCATTGTTAATGACGCCCGCACCGGAAAGCAGGTTAAGAGGGTTGACACGGAGCTGCTGGCGGTATTACAGTTTAACACTTGGCGTCCTCTGACTCAATGTGTAGATGCCAGTTTATGCTTTGTAGCTTCATGGAAAACTGAAATTTAGACGTCTGTAGGCGGGAGGAGTGGAATCGATGAATCATCTGTAGGAAAAAATGAAATACATCTTTGTTTCTTTGAACTCAATAATACCCAGCCCAGTGCCTGAAAGTGAATGTGTTAATTACAGAGATTTCAGAGCAAAACCATAGCTTGCAGAGGGTAAGTGTGATTTTACTCAGTGGATGAACAATACCTTTAGAGTAGGTGCTACAATATCTTGAACAAAAGAATGTTTGTGGAATCAAATGACAACAAGGTGTGAGAAGCCACATCATAATGAGCTTAATCATAAAAAGTCTCCTGGAATTCCTATCATTAAATTTAACAGATTATTCTCTCATTTGCCTCTTTATTAAGAAGGTGTCATTTTCTCATGGGAACAAAAATATAGCCTCCAAAACATAACGTTCTACTGAAATACATGTTTAATTTGGGGCAGAAAAAGAACTTTGAATCCTGTTCCTTTCTATAATTAAGCTCATGTGTTATAAATACTGTTTGAACCATGCTAAATTCTTTATGGTTGTAAGATGGCATAATGGCTCAGAGTTAGGCTTGGGGACTTAAGTGCTTTCTTCTCAATTCTTATCTATATCCTTATTTGCAAAGAGGAGTGAGAATCCTTACCTTAAGGTCTAAAGGAGATAATGCGTACGGGCTGTTCAGTCTAGTGCCTGATATATGGTAAAGGTTAGGCAATATTCCAAGTACTATTATTTTTCAGGTACCCAGGTGAAAGGCTAGGCAAGTCCTAACAGAAGGAACACAGAATTTCTTTCTGTTTTCCTACATTCCTGCATAGGAGAATCCAAAAGAAGTCTTGAGCCGTTTACAGGTGGTAGGTATTCTAAGATCATCTGATTTGGCCCATCGATTTACATCTCAAGGCATGAAGGCCAGGACAGAGGAAGGGACTTCCTTAGAATCAGAGAGATTGGAACCAGGAAGGTCATGTTGCTAACATAAGAGGAACCTTGAGTCTAGATCATTTTAGCTAGTGACTAAGGGTGAGTGTTAACATCACATATTTTACGAAAATCTTAAGAGAGGATTCATTGCTTTAAAAGTTTCTTTGTACATGTACTTGGATTAAGCATGTGAATCAATTTCAGGGCACACAGTGACCATATGCCTGTAGGGGTGTAGCTCAAGTGACAATTTGATAGAAGGAGCTGTTCCTTAAACAAGTGGCAGACACTTGTCTTGTTTTGAAACATCTGCCCTGTGTCATGGTGTCCTAAGTCCACTGTTCCATTGACTCTTATGACATAAGATCGTCACTAAGCAGCTCATAGGAGACCAACAGATCTGTTCTAGGTAAAAATGAATTTTTCTTGAGTTTATCAACTCTGCTAACAGGGACCAATACAAGCCAAGGAATTAAGGAAATAAAACAGAAATATACTTCATGGGGAGATGTTTCTAAATAAGGCAGTTCTTCAGAGAGCAAATCCAAGAAATAAAATTAGAACATTAGTCACCAGATGAGTTCACTCAAGGTGGAAAGGACCAGGAGAGGAGGAATCATGGCAGTCCCAAGCGTCACCAAGTGTGGTGGAAGACAGACTTAGCCGAGAAAGATGGCCTGGTGTCGCAGGTGACCACTGGCTGGCAGGATCCCCTTCACTCACCATGTTAGTTCACAAGAACGTACACATAAAATATGTTTTAGGAAATCCAACAGTAGTTATCACAAATAGCCACAAATCCCATCTTTGGGGAGCTAACAAGATCGTGAGCAAAATTCAGGCCATTTCTTATTATAACTTATTATATCTCAGGGAGAAGCATTTAGCTTCAAGCACTTAGCTTTAGATCTAGCCATCAGAGGCGTAGTAGCTCAAGAAACTCATAAACTGGCATGCCAGATCTGATTTGACAGTTAAACAATGTCAGAGCTTTGGGTAGATTTCTCTGGGATTCTCTTAAACATTCCCTCGTGGCCCCAAGATGGTTGCCATGGATCCAGACATTGTTGTTGCTTTCATGTGGAGGAGTGAGGCAGAGGGAAAAGGCTTTGTCCTCATAAGCCTCTATTTTCCTTTGTTGGAGGAAGGCTTTGCCTGCAAAGATAGACTGCTCCTCACATTGTCTAGTTCTAACTGCAAGGAAGTGCACAAAGAGAATATTGACCAAGCAGGAATGGGATGTCCAAAAGAACCTGGAGAAATATCATGTTTCAGTCTATAGAGCTGGAACCCAAACAAAATCAGCGTGTGTTGCCAAGGAGAAAAGTGCAGACAGGTCACTGAATAGACATTGCCCAGTATTCTGGATGTGCCTTCTCAGCCTTTGCCTCAAGCCTGGGTCAGAGGAAGACTGGAGGCCACGAGGGGTCCTTAAATCAGAATGGGTGCGGACAGAGACAGAACAAGATATGGCTGTAAGTTAACTGCCTGTGATCAGGGGGTAATTTCTACTTGACCAAAATGACAAATTCCTCCAGGAAGACAAACAAAATACAGCCAGCGTTCTGTTCTCGCCTCGCCGATAGTGTTTCAGAGGGTGTGTTGAGTTTCAGGATCCCCTGCTGTAAAACGCATTGGTGAGCTGCCGCCCCAGAAATTAATCTATGACTTGTAGCCCAACGTGCTTTTCTGTGCAGAGCACTTCTCTGAATCCTGCATGGTGGGTTTAGGGAGGAGAACCAGGGCTCTTAATGATTTGGGGAATTTGGCAAAAGCTGAATTTCTCCTGAAGGCCCAAGGACTACAGGTGCTCGTAAGATGGTGCTGAATCTAGAACTTGACATATTTTTCATTTATGCTGGTAACATTTTTTTTTTTTTTTTTGCGGTACTGGGGATTGAACTCAGGGGCATTCTACCTCCGAGCTACATCCCCAGCCCTATTTTTTATTCTTTATTTTGAAACCGAGTCTCACTAAGTTGCAGAGGGCCTCACTAGGTAGCTGAGGCTGGCCGCGAACCCAGATCCTCCGGTCTCAGCCTCCCGAATGCTGGGATTACAAGCATGCGCCACCACACCCGGCTTGTTGGTAGCATTCTAATTATTAAAAATTGGATAATGCTGAAAGGAAAAAGCAAACAAAATACTCAGAGAAGTATTTTGACATTTTTATCCATTTATATAGATGGATAGATATAGATGAATATATTTTAAAGTGAAACCAACTCTATCCTATATAATGTGTTTTATTCTGAGTGACTATTGAAAGCTATAATGTAATAATTATTTAATTTTATTAAAATATTCCTAGAAAACTTGATTAATAGATGCTAGAAAAGCATTTGAAAAATTTACTTTTATTTATTTATTTATTTATTTATTTATTTATTTATTTATTTATTTGCAGTACTGGGGATTGAACCCAGGGGCATTCTACTTCCAAGCTACACCCACAGCCCTATTTTTTATTTTTTAATTTGAAACAGGGTTTCATTAAGTTGCGGAGGGCCTCACTAAGTAGCTGAGACTGGCCGCGAACCCTGATCCTCTGTTCTCAGCCTCCCAAGTACTGGAATTACAAGTGTGCTCCACCACACCCGGGTGAAAAATTTACTTATGTTAAAAGTCTTTTCTATTCTGCAATATGTTGGTGCTTTTTCCAAGTTTCACTCTTGTGAGTTACACCATAATAGGATAATCCTGGCAATAGAATTATTGGGTTAAAGGGTATGAGCATTTTTTATTATTTCAGAAATAATATATTATAAACCTTTGTCAATTTTTAAGTTGAGCAATAATTTATATACAACAAAACATACAGTTTTTATATAGTTCAATGAGTATTTATATAGGTATTCTCCCACTTATGGTGCATCAACTTGTAAATTTTTAATGATATGATGTTGCAAAAATGATATTCAATAGACAAATCACCTTAAAATTTTTTTTGGCACTAGGGATTGAATCCAGGGATGTTCCACTGCTAAGCTATACCACCAACCGTATTTTACGTTATTTTTTAAATGTTTGAAACTAAGTTGCTGAGGCTAGCCTTGAACCTGGGATCCTGCTGGCTCAGCATCCCAACTACTGGGACATTAGATGTGTACCAGATTTTGAGCTTTGATTCCTCTCTAGCTCGTGATAGGCACTATGGTACTTTCACATGATGCTGGGCTGCTGCAGGGAGCCCCGGGTCCCCATCAGGAATGCCATCCTGAGGGGGGACAACTGACAGTCCAGTGTGCTGTGTTGCCAGCTATAGCATCTGGTAGGTGTATGAAATACACTTTGTGATGAGTTTATTGGGATTCAATCCTCTTGCTGAGTCGAGGGGCATCTGTAGAAGTATTTGCCTGCAATGGGACATTGGTATGGAAATTGTAAATTCTCAGTATTGATTTTATATTGCAAATTGCACTCAGGGAGGCTGTATCGATGCACGCTTCTTTTAACAGGATATGCCATCTTCACTCTCATTGAAAGCTTGTGGGTCTTACCCTGCAACACATTAAACTATCTAAAAATTTGTCAGGCAAAAAGATTAGTTTCACGAGTATATCATTTTTTCTAGCATGCATTATTCTTTGAGATAAAAAAACTGAAAATAGGCACAATAGCTTTGTAAGAGTTCATTTTTTGTTTTTGTTTTTTTAGTAATGGGGGCTGAACCCAGGGGTGTTTTTATCTCTGAGCTGCCCCTCCAAGACCTATTTTATTTTTTGTTTTGAAACAGGGTCTCACTAAGTTGCCATGGCTGGCCTCGAAGGTGCAATCCTCCTGTCTTCATCTCCCAAGTACTGGGATTACAGGTGTGCATCACCACGCTTAGCTGTAAGAGTTCTTTAAATTAAGGGTATTTCTTCTTTGGGATTTATTTAAATAACCTTTTCAGTTTGTTTCTAATTGGATTTGTATTGTTTATTGATAACAAAATTAAAAATTCTCAGGTGAAAATTGTAAGGATTAAAGATTCATAATCTTTTCTTTTTAAGTTGAAGAATCTCTTGCCTATTTGAAATTATTGAATCCCTACATTTTCTGTCAAGAAAAAAAAGAAAAAGTAGATGATCAGTTAAATGACCCAAGATTGTTTTTTGAAGTACTTATTTAGTTTTCCATTCGACCCTTTAATCCACCTGTAAATGATTTAGTAATGGAGCTGAGTGGTGCAGGTGCCTCAAGAAGCTGTCTTTCATCATGCACTAAGAATTTATAGACACTGAGGTCTATTTCAGGACTTTCTCCATTCCTTTGAACTTGCCCACTTAAATTATTTTTGTTTTTAATGCATTTCAATATTTGGCGGGCAAGTCCCCTCTCACTGGTCTGATTTTTCATATTTTCCTACTCCGATCTTGCCCTTTTATTTCTGTAGATGAAAACTATTACGTTTTTTTCCTAAAACTCTGGATTGCAATAAAGATATATAATCGTGTCTTCCCAAGCAGAAACATTTTGTACCTGGTTTCATATGCCAAATACAGTGTGGTGAGACACATAATACTCACAAGACATCCACGTGGTTTTCTACATCCCAGCCCCTTAAGCAGTTGGCTTAAGTCGAGGTAACTAATGCTGGCCAATGGACTGTTAGCAGAGTAGCCTGGGGTCCCCAAAGAACAAGAGAATTCCAACCTGGAACACCAGCTCCACTTCTGTTTTTGCAGCGACCCTGGAAGCCCTGTGTGTTGAGATGGCAGCATCACATGATAGAGGAAACCCTGGATCCCAGAATCAGTCCAAACTCATAGCAAGCTTTACCTGAATGCAAAATGAACATTTGTTTTATAAATACTGAGAGAAGTTTATTTGCCATTGTGTTACAGAATCCGTTATATCCACCTCCCAGCCTAAGACATTTGGTGGTATCTCAGGTTCCCTCTCTTACTCATGCCTCATGTCTAGTGTGCTGCCAACACCTGCACCTCAAACTTTAATACTCAAGCTCTTGGTCATTCTCACCATTTCACTGATAACATCACAGAGCAACAGACTTGAAACTAGGGTTTTTGCATCTGTGGGGTTACATGAACATTTTCCTAGGGTCTGAGAAACAACTAATTTAAGACAATTCTAAATTCACATCCTCCCTCTTCTCTTTCCCTAAACATACCTGCCTTAGAAGAATGCTATCCTGGTCTCTTTTCTGTTGCTATAACAGAATGCCTGAGACTGAGTAATTTGTAAAGAAAAGAAGTTTATTTAGCTCACAGTTCTTTTTGTTTTGTTCAGTGCTGGGGATGAAACCCAAGGTCTTGGGCATCCTAGGCAAGTGCGCTACCAATGAGCTAAGTCCCCAGCCCTAGATCATAGTTGTTGAGATCCAAGAGGTTGGCACTGGCATCTTCTTGGCTTCTGGTGTAGGACTCCTGCTGTATCACAGCTTGGCGGAGAAATCTGAAAAGGGAAGTGATACAAAGCGATGATCTCTCCTAGAAACAAATATTACAGGTGTTGAACTCTCTTCCTCAGCTCTTGCTTCTGAAGAGAAAGATTTCTAATGGAAACCACAAATAGGGGAATATAAAAGACTTGTTTATGGAAGTGGGGTACAGTTATGAAGGCCATGGTAAAGGGTTACATTCCAGAAGTAGAAAGCGGCACCGAGTTCTCCACCTGGCGAGTTTTACTCAGTCTGGAAGCCTTCCTGGTCATGCATATGAATTTAGGGAAGGAGCTATCTTTTCCAAGCTGCAGCTTAGTGCACCTGTGCTATTTCTGCCATGTTGGAAACTTTCCCCCGGGGGCTTAGGGGAAACCCTGGCGAGGGGGTGTGTCTAAAGTAGCAGTTGCAGCTGGGTGGTGTATTTCCTTATCTCTTCTCAAGGGGGCTGGCTGGACCGTCTGTTCCATTCCCTTCCACGCCCTGCTCATCCCTAACTACCTAACTGAAGGAGCTGCCTGCACATGGCACATGTGTGAGGCAGACCAAGGGGAGGGACCATGCTGGTTTCTACCAAGCTGCTCCTGACCCCAGAGCCAGAGTTCCTTTGAGAATGCACTGATGCGTCGTGAAGGTGGGGCCCCCGTGACCCAAACACCTTCCAAGGGCCCACCTCCCACTGAGGAATCGGGCCCCAACACAAGCAAGTTGCGGTGGAGACAAACCCTGTCCACCTGTCCACACCGCGGGGGCACGGGGGCACGGGTCATTGTCACGCCTTGTGTTCTTCACCTTTCCACTGTTGTGCTCATGGCTAAGTTTCTCACCCGCCATCACATCGCCAAGGAAGAGCTCCCCCAGCAGCCACTGCTGAGCTGACTTTGGTCCCTCCTGCCAGGGTGGAAAGCCCCTGGGGTGTCTCAGCGGAAGGAATGGGAAGGAAGTGTCTAAGGACCAGAGATCTTCCTCATCAGGACAGGTCGATTCCAGTTCTGTAATGTCAACGAAACTGAAGGAAGAACTAAGCGAACAGATAAATCCCTGGAGCACATTTTGAAGAGAGATTAGCTTGTCATATTTTGGCATATAACTCAGAAGGAGTTCAGAGTACTGACAGATCTTGCCACAATAAAACTCCTTTCATTTCTACTTACATATTTTTGTGAATAAGTTTTCTCACCGCTTCACATCAACAAAAACAAAAATAGGGATATGCTTTATACTGAGCCCTGTCGTATTCTAGAAGTAAGATTCTTTCAAAGCTAAAATGAACCCCATGCCCCTTAAATCTCCTGAAGAGAGGAATTTCTAATAAAACTATTTTTATGTATAATCATTATTCAATAGCATTTCTAGTGTGTTTATGTTATTTTGATCAATGACATATTAGTAATTAAGATTATAATTCAATCAGAAACAACTAGGAGTTAGAGTTTTACAGCTTACAGGAATTTTTTAAAACTATTTTTATGCATATTTTTAATGCAGAAAAGTATATCAGATTAATCAAGAAAAGATCTTGATACACTAAAATACATTACATTAGGATAGAAATCTGTGGGGAAAATGTGTTGAAAATAAGAATTAGATGATTTAAAAAATAAGTGACTGGCATAAAAAGGCTCACTAATGTATTTAAAAAATGAATGCAGGCATTAAATGGTATTGAATAAGTTACAGTATTTAGATTCAATTAACTATCTTAAAAAGAGTTTTATTTAAAAATGTCAACATTTACAATAAACAGAAATTTTTGGTACCTACTTAGATTGGGAAAATTTCAATATCAACTAAAAATATGGGAGGCTCACATTTCTTCAAAATCCTCCTGAGACTGAATAAGAGAAAAAGGTTTGCACACTGTCCTAGAAGGAACCCTGGTCTGCTACGTGTCCTCAACAGTTGCCCCGTTGCTACTTCCCAGCTCGTAAGCTTCCTGGTCTGGATGTTGGTTGCAAAGCGTCATCATCGTCTCTGAAGACAGCGTTTTGCATATCCCAGCATTCACTGATGCAGTTCCCCAGAAGGGCGTGAGGTCCCTGTCCACCACGACTGCGTCTTTGGTGTGTCAAGTGGCAGGTGCTCCGCAGGGCACAACTGTCCTCAGTCGGTGGCTTTCTCAACGTGTCTTTGCTAGTTCATGTGGGTGCTTGGGCCTAGTGCTGGGCTGGAACACAGATGGCACATCTGCCACCTCTTTGGCACACCCTTTGACTTTGTTGACTGCATTCTACTCCAGACATATCTGCTTTGCAGCCGGGGTAATCTGGCTTCCCCTGCCCAGGTGTCCTGGGTGCGGGTCACACAGAACACCTCTGAGTCGGCTTCAGGTTCACCTGAATGATCCCACGTGGCTTAGCCCTCATGCGTAGAAAAGAGACTGAGCATTCCTTGGGGCAATCTTTGACCAATGGGAGATGGGAAGGTTGGATAAACACTTCCCCTCCCCCAAGAAAGCAAGGCTGAGGAATATTCTAGAAGCTCAGAAGCTTCTAAGGGAATGAAGCTCATAGCAGTAACCCCCCTGGAAAGACATCCTATATCAACTTTCCTTCTTTCCATGTGCAATTCCTTCCAGATCCTGAGATTCCTGAGCTCGCATCCGTAATAAATCAGCTGCACTCAAGTCCCTGTCTCAAGTTCCGCTTTCTTGGGGAAACAGACTCAGGACAAAAGTCACTACAGAAATGATGAATAACAGAAAGATACATAAAAACGAGGACTCGCAATTTGCCATGACGAGGTCATTCCTAGGAGCCCTCACAGGAAGCAGTGATTCTTGATAAATACATTAGGAAAACCTGGGATTATAATTCTCACTTGCATAGAGGAAAACAGGACTCTTTAGGACTATGCCACCAGGATAGACTCCCAGCACGTCCAGCAGACTCCGCCCCTGCAAGGCGTCCCTCAGTAGTGGATAAGGGGGTCACTAGGCCAGTGATAAACCCCAAGTCTCCTCTCAGGTGCGGATTTCAGTAGGTTGGTCATGGCTCCCGGAGACCTGGATGGGGGATTCTGGGGCTGCACATGGATGTGGGGTGGGGGAAGTATTCTGAGCACACAAAGACCACACAGGAGGAGTCCGCTGAGTTTCCTAACCGTTATCCCTGCCTGTGGTAAACACCCTCATTCAAAGCTGAGTTTAAACTTATTTTTATCAAATCGTATCTTTTCGGCTCACTAAGGACAACTTAGGACCTGACCAGTCCTAGCATTTTGCCCTTCACCACTATCATTTTGACATCTCCCCCAGTGCCATCTTGCCACATGAACCAGGTTTTTTGTAAGCCCGAAAACAGTCTGCTGAGCTTGAAGAATTATAGTACTTGGTCCAAATAACCCCGGGAGATGCCACATGCGTTTACGTGTTACAGAAACAGAGTCTCCTAGAATAGCGTGCTTAGAAATTAGAGGTGGCAGACCTCTAACAGGTCATTGGCAGCCCTGTACAATTTGGTTAAATGCCTGGTATTTTTACAGAATTTCTTTTAATGTTCTCTATTTTACCAACTATTTCAGTCACACCTATTAGGAAACTCGACTCGCACCTCCTACCCAGAGTTAGAAGGCCACTCTGTCATTTGAGCTCGTGCCAGCTCCCTGCCTCCATCTTTGCTCGCACAATATTTTCTAAAGCATCCTCAAGTTATTCTGTTTGAACAGCAGTAACAATAATAACATGTGAACGCAAATATTTACCCAGAAGGTGGTTCACCGAAGCAGTTTACAATACACCAAAAAGCTGGAAGCAGTCTGAATGTCGAAAAACAAAGGATTGATTAAATAAGCTTTTGTACGTCCATGACATGTAATACTAGGCCATCATTAAAAATGATGCAGATGCAAATTTATCAATTTCAAATAATGGCCACCATGAAGACTCAGAAGTGACAAAAGTACATTACGGAATGGTATGCACTACATTTAGTGTGTACTACATTGATTTTTCAAGTTTGAAATGTTATCTGCCACAATTAACGGATAATGCTGAGACTAGAGATGCCTTTTATTTTTAAAGTTCTACTAGCTATGCTTCCTATGTGTCTGTAATGAACATGTACTGTTTTCATAAACAGAAACATATTCATTTTTAACAAGAAAAAAAAAAACACAAAACCCTAACACCCTTCTTTCTTTGACACCTGGTAAAAAGGGGTCAATCTCCATTTTATTCATTCAGAGACAACCACTGAGATAGGAACTTAACAAATCAATATTTACCTTCCTGCTCACCCCAGCTTGTGCTAATTGACAACCCCTCCAAAGAATTTTCTGGAGCAGAATTGCAAAGGCCTCAGTGGGGGTCTTGCCTGCTTTAGGGAAAGTGCTTTCTAGTTTTGTTAATTCTGCCAGGTACATAATTCTGTTTTTGTTTTTTTTTTTTTAAGCTCTGGCAAGTTTATGTTCATTTAAGCACCTTATATCCAAGTAAATAATCATCCCCCAAAGTTCCCTAAATACAGGGCTGAGGTCACCAGGCCATTTGCAAACCCAATCCCCCACTCCCTTAACCAAGGAGACAGCTTCCCCTATTAAGTTGCTCCTTGGGCTCACAGGATTCCTCTGGTGTGTCCACCTAAGCTCTGTTTATATCCCTGCAAACAAAGCCACAGAAAGCCACCTTAGCAGCACTGTGTCCCTTCTCCAGGAGCAGCGTCCGCCTGCATGTAATGTAACTCTTTCCCATCGCCTTGACCCCCACTTAAAAACCCACCTGATTACAAGTGTTGTTGAAGGTTGCTGAACTAGAAAAACAAACCGCGCCATGCTTGGTGCTTTCCTAATTACAGAGGGGAGTGCATTTGGAACAATTGTTTTGTACCTGGACATTTTTCTGAGCCTGGATCAGGAAGTGGGCTGTTTCTCTTTGGTCACTCTTAAGAAAGGATTACTGACAATTTAGAAACTGCTATCAGCTTTCTTTTTCTATCCTGAACTAATATGAAACCATTTCTCAAGTATCAGCTTTTCCAAGGACAAGTCTTTAGCGGCTGGCATTGCATCATCAGACAATTGAAACAGATTTGACCCAGAGGTGTGTGCATTCTTCGGATCATATGATCATATTCCAGCTAAGAATATTGCCTGTTGCTCGTAGCGAGCGCAGGATGGAAGGTGGGAGCCAGGGCTGTTGAGAATGTTCCCACTCTGAGCAGTAGCCTGTAAGTTAAAACCATCGATTCCTCTCCATCTCATTTTTCACTGTGTTTTTCATGATTAAGCAGCCTAGTCAGCTCTGTCTGTTAGGTCTGCAGCCATCTTCTAAGCTTGGCTTTTTGTTTTATTTGCAGTGCTGAGGCTTGAACCTAGCACCTCGAGAAAGCTAGGCACATGCCTACCACTGAGCTACATCCCTCAGACTTCCAATTTTTTTTTTTTTTTTTTTTAATGAATCTGCTGAAGAAAACAACTTGGGCTGACACAATTCATAGCATGGCCCTTAGTGAGCTGAATCAGAAGTTATTTTTATTTCAGAAGCTCTTTGTCTAACCTCCAGCACCAACAGAAACACAACCACCACTGTTCAACCTTGTTGTATGTTACAATCTGAATTACTTTAAAATATCAGGCCACACTTCCTGGTACTTGACTTCACCTAATTATTAAAAGGTGAAAGAGAAAGAGAGAGAGAGAGAGAGAGAGAGAGAGAGAGAGAGAGAGAGAGAGAGAGAGAAATATCGAATATCCCATCATCTTCCCACTCTCCCTAAAAGGACACAAGAAAAATAGGCACCTGGCCTTGCTAGATATTTGCTGTGGAAACAATCTGTTCATATTTAATGAGAAATGACATCATGAAGCCTTTGCTGCCATCACTGTGATAATCTCAGGAGCCACGTTTTCTTGCATCTGAGTAAAACTTGAGGATTCAAGGAAGAAAGTTTCCATACAAAAGACAATCAAACTTTGGGGAAATAAAAATGGCCCCCAGGATAGGGCTTGTGACCATTGCGTCTGGGCTATCTGGCTGTTGTGCCAAGCCTCCATCTTCCCAAAATACTCCATCCCTGCCAGAGGGCCAAAGTACTATAAAATGCTTTAAAAACATTATATTTTAACAATGCCGAGCAGCAAAACGGCTTGCTTTTAATAGCCATCTGTATAAAGTCCCTTTTTATTTAGGAAAATCTATTTTAAATTAAATATCATAAGCCCACGAGCCATAGCAAACAATATTTTTGACCATATGCTCTGAATTAATATACCAAACATTGCAACCTCTATTTTCTTCGTAGGAAGCTGCCCTGCCCTGATGTGGGTATGGTGAGGGTAGGAGGGAGGGTAGGAATTTTCAATAAGGCCACCAGGGACAGAAAGATAGCCAAGAACTACTCTTGCTCCAGAATTGTCCCTTCTTATGCATTATCTCAATACAGATCCATATCCCGCCCCCCCCCCTTTTTTTTTTTTTTTGCGGTACTGGGGATTGAACTCAGGGGCATTCTACCTCCGAGCTACACCCCCAGCCCTGTTTTTTATTCTTTATTTTGAAACAGGGTCTCACTAAGTTGCAGAGTACCTCATTAGGTAGCTGAGGCTGGCTGCGAATCTGGATCCTCCGGTCTCAGCCTCTCAAATGCTGGGATTACAAGCATGCGCCACCACGCCCGGCTCCATATCCCTTTTTAAGAAATACCCTTTGATCAGCTTTTCTCCTTTCTCTAGAAATGGCACACCTAACAGTCCTAGCAATGGAGGCCACACTCTTTTGTGATGACTTTGGAGAGTTTCTGTAATTCCTCTCACCTGTTGTTTGACATGTTCATGGGTGATATGGTTTGAAAGCAAGTTTCTTTCATTGAGTGCTGAGTAGAAGTGGACCCTTGGTGTTGATGTCTTGGTACCCCTTGCTCTTGGCTGTTGTCCCTCCATTCCTTCCCCCAACTCCAGCTGTAGCTCCCTCTCTAGTGAGTCTCAAAGAGTGGCATGGCGAGCCTGGGAGCATGAGCCCCAGGTGACCAAGGTTGCAGTGAGCTGTTGGTCCTGGGTAAGGTTAAGGGATCAGGGGATTCCTTTAGGGTGGTCCAGCTGCCTTTCGTTTTTGAAGAGGGAGCGTGGGATGGTTTGGAGCTGGTTTTGTGGAAATTTCCAATGATCCTAGCTTCTGATCATGAACATCTGATCCTTTGCAAGACCATAGTCCTTGGCTGCACATGGCTGGCATCTCGCATGCAGGCGTGGTGGCACCAGGAGTTGCTTCAGGCTGTAGGATAGCTCTCTTCATGGAGACTCAAAAATGATTCAGCATGAGGCTTGGCTTTCTTTGTTCCTGCCTCTCTTTGTCTCCTCTCCAGTTGTTTCTTCTTTCTTCCCTATCTCCTGTTGGACTACATCATCTAATTTTATCTATCTACCTATCTATTTATTTATTTATTTATTTTTTACCATTTGTCTTCCCCCTTTCTTTGTTTGAGTCTCTATCTATGCAACTTTGGGTGTTATTACTATTACTTTCAATAGTGAGAATTATCTATGACAATTTGATACCTACTAAGTGCTATTTAATTTGTAAGCATCATTTTTCAAGCCTGATGACAGAGATGTGGGAGTTATCATCCCCATTTTAGAAGTAAGAAAATGGATTTTGAGGGAGGTCCACCAAGATGGTGTCAAAGCCAGAGTTCTTTCTCCTGTGCTTTACAAACTGGCATGATCTATATCTGGGTCTCATTTTTGTAAACAGGGCATATGACTATATACCGCTATTAGATTTTTCTAGCTGGGCCGTTTATTCATCCTTGCGTTTCTCCCTCATTGATCTCCCCCATGCACTCCTATTTGCCATCATTTATTAGGCCGCAGGGAGACGGGCTTTAGAGAAAGATGGAGTTGTGTCTAGTTCTAGGCCAGCATTAAATAGCAACCCCTGAACCTCAATTCCATTTTTCCTTAAGTGAAGGGGTGTATGCGTGTGTGCTTAAATTTGGCCTCAACTTTTACTGTTGATTTGAAGATGAATTAGACAGTATGCGTTAAGTACTTTCACAGGTGTGGGACCCAATTAGTACCAATTTCCTTTCCTCTCCAACCTCCCCTTGAGCCAAGGCCCCCCTCATTTCCTGTACTCTGGCCTATTCCACCTTTCTAATGCCTTTAAAGGTTCCAGAATTTTTTTCCTGAACAAAAATCCTCAGGTTCATTGTTGTCTCTGTGTCTGCTGTTTCTCTCCCCATCCATTACCAGGGCTATACACCAAGTTTCTTTGGTTACAAGTAAAGGGAAACAATTTTGGTTAATTTAGATGAAAACAAATGATCAAGAGGACACAGTCAGTTTATAAAATTGAGAAGAGCCAGGGAATGGAACCGAAGAGAATCAAGACTGCTGTTCTAGGATCTAGAGCCAAGTCACCAATTGCCTCCAAACTTGATGATGACAAGCACCAACAATCATTTATTTAGTTTATTATGATCAATTTGGACAGATAATCAGAGGGAACAAGAAGTCTCCATTCCATGTGGCATCCAGGTGTGTCCTGCAGGGGGCGCTGGAGGATTCATAGGGTTCACTCACCTAGTGAGCCAGTTGGTGCTGGCCACCAGCTGGAAGCTCAAATGGAGCTGAGGGAGAGAAGCCTTGGGCTTCTTCATCAAGAGAGAACCTTTTGGTGCCAGCCTCATGCTATGAACCTGAAACTTGGAGGATCATAGAACAAGAGCATCTAGATTCTGTGGTGGCTTGGTTCCAAGAGTTAGTATTCGCGGAGAACCAGATGGATGTCATATTGATTCATGTGAAATAGCCTCAGAAGTCATAGAACATCACTGCCCTCAGATTCTGACTAAGGGGAAGGGGCCCAGATGACATCTTAATGGGAATAAGAGTCAAAGTCACACTGTAAGAAGAGTAAATGGGATGGGAGAGATTACCATAGCAACCTTTGGAAAACAATCGTAGTTCTGTGGACAGCTCTGGGACGTTGTCCTCAGAGAACTAAGTATATGTTGCCACCTGTCCCTGTGTATTTGGTTTGAGGTGTGATTTAAACATAAATTCCAGAAGAAAAGAATCTGATTGGCCTAGATTGTGTCACGTGACTTAGCATGGCCAGAAGATTAGGGCACGTGTTTGGCAACCCCTGTGGGACCACCTAAAGCGAGGCCAGTCTATTCCATGAAGGAAGGAGTGTCGAAGAGATCACACACCACGTGTCCACTGCCCCTGCTCATGACTTGGCTGAAATGTCCCTTCTCCCCAGAGGCCTCCTCTGAATCCCATTACTTTGGTCCCATGGCTGTTTATTAATCGCAGACTCTTCTTTCATAGCACATACTTCAGTTTAAAGTTAAAATTGTGTTTACTTAATATCTCTCTTCTAATAACCCAGCATCGTTATGGGTTGAGACCATGTGTGTCTTTTTTTTTTTTTATGGTTCATGTGTGTCTTATTTTTCTCTTCGATTATTTTATTTCTTGGTTACCACTTCAACATCCTCTCGGCCCTACCTCTCATCCCGGGTGGGGTAGTCGGTCCATGCACATGCAGCCCTTCACAGGCTTGGAGCAATTCCAACCAACATGAAGCATCCTTGCTTCCTTGTTTCCTTGCTTCGGCCTTGCAATCTTGCAATTAATTTTGTTTTTTTTTTGTTTTTTTTTTTTTTTGGTACTGGGGATTTGACTCAGGGAAGTTCAACCTCTGAGCTACACCCCCAAACAGGGCCTTGCTAAGGGATCGAGGCTGTCCTCGAACCTACAATCCTCCTGTCTCAGCCTCCCAAGCACTGGGATTGTAGGCATGCTACACAAAAAGAAAACTGGCCTTTTAAGGAGAAATTTCCCAAGCTCTTTGTATCAGCTGTTTTCCTGATGTTTCAGCTAGTGGGAGGAAGGGAGAAGGGATAGTTTTTCCTTTTTTCTCTGCCTCTGGTGACATCCTGGCATCCACGGCAGCAGCTGGGCAGATTCCGTGGCTGTAGCTCCTCCCCATAGTCCCTACCTCCCTGGTTCCAGCTTCTACTAGACAGTAGGATCCAATGTTCTAACCCACCCTGGATGGCCTTGGCTTCTCTTTGAGAGCATGTCTGTGGCGGGTTAGATCTTATCTCCTAAAAAATACAAGTTCGAGTCCAGACTCCCATGACCTTACTTGGTAATAGGGTCTTTGAGATGTAATTAGTTAAGATGAGGTCATAGTGGGATAGGGTGACCCCTAATCCAGTAGGACTGGTGGTCTCATAGAAGACACAGAGGAGAGAATGGGACAGAATGATGGATGCAGAAATTGCATTGATGCCTGAGTTGGTCAAGAAAAGCCTAAGACTTCTGACCACAGAAGCCGGAGTGAGGCGCAGAACACGTTTTCCCTCACAGCCCTCCAAAGCTGCCAGACCTGCTCTCCCTTTGATTTCAAAATTCTATACTCCAGAACTGTGGGAAAGTAATTTTCTGTTGTTTTTTTTTTTTCTTTGTTTTGAATATTTTATTCTTTTGCATGTTAGATGAATGCCTAATTTTATTTTATTTTTTAGTTGATGCATTGTAATCATACGTCTTTGTTAGGTTGGGGAAGGGTTAAATGAGAAATTTCTGTTGTTTAAACCAGGAAAAATACATATCTGTTGTTCAAACCACCCTATTTGTGGTAACTTGCAAGGCATCCCAAGGACACAAGTACAACCTCCTCTTCCCTTTGCCCCTCGTACCTCAGGATCAGTGACAAGAGACCCTTGCCAGGTGTTAATCTCCAGGCTGCTCCATGCTTCCTGGCTTTCCCCCAGACTCTCCATTCCCTGTAAAACCTAGCCCTCATGACAAGTCCTCGCTGTCTGAAGTAGCTGAAGAATCCCTTCAATTTCCCTGCTG
Organism: Graphiurus murinus; assembly: GCA_004027655.1. NCBI lineage: Eukaryota > Metazoa > Chordata > Mammalia > Rodentia > Gliridae > Graphiurus > Graphiurus murinus. The sequence goes on from PVLC010001019.1 coordinate 58,721, forward strand.
GGTCCTTTGGTGACACTGCGATATGGCTGACATTCATAACATGCTTATTACATGCCAGGCATGGTAGTATTTTACCTGCATTATTTATTTTAATCTTCATATCAAACCTGTGACAGGAGCACTATGTATACATGCACTGAACAGATGGAAGGAACAGGGAAACGTGCCTCTGGTAAGGCCTCTTAGCTAGAGACAAATGGAGGATTTGTACCCAGGGCTGGCGGGCTGGAGACTCAAGCTCTTGAACACTCCCCGGTGCCTCCCCTGGGCTGCTCCAAAGTCAGCGGTTCTGGGGTCTGGCATCCCTTTTGTGTCCTATAACTCCATGAGTTCCTTCTGTCCCCTGCAGCTCTGACTCAGTTGGAATTGGCATGCGCCCTGCCCCACTGGCCTCCGATGGACCTTGGTTTAATCTCACATCCGTTTGAATCTTTCTTTATAGCACTACCCAGGATCCCAGCCTTCAGCCATTTCTTTTCTGTTCAAGAACTAAAAGTGAATCCTTATTCCAGAGTGCCTCTTTGCTCAGAGTTGTCTTGGAAGAGAAAATGTTGTATTACAGGAAAACAGAAAGAATAAGCACCGATTTATTCATACATGTCTTGGTCAACTTTAAACTTTTTTTTCATATTTGTCTTAGATATTCCTTCCATTAGGAAAGAAAATATTGTAGATTAAGTTGAAACCCTTGTGTGTTTCTCTCCAATTCCATTCCACTCTCCCCTGCTCTAGTGTGTTAGCCACACATTTATAGCCCTATAACAAATACCTGAGATCATCTAGTAAGAAAAACAGATCTATCTATCTATCTATCTATCTATCTATCTATCTATCTATCTATCTACCTACCTACCTATGAAGCAATATATATATGAAGGTATTGCTGCCAGTCACCCTAACATGTATGGGCAGAAAGAGAAGGGAGGAGCAGGGTGGGATGGGGAAGGGAATAAATATATCAAGTGTCAAGTGCTATGTGCATGTATATTTGTGTTACTTTGAATCTATGACTTATAATTACAATGCACTAATAAAAGTTGAACATTTTAAAAATTAAAAAAACAAACAAAAAGACATCTTTTGGCTCACTGTTTTGGACATTTCCATGCAGGATTGGGAGGACCATCACTTTTTGGGCTGTGCTAGGCGGCACCACATGAGGAGCCGATGATGGAGTGAAAGTGGTCACCTCGGGGCCGGGAAGCACAGAGAACAGGCAGGGTTGCCAACCTCCACCTCTTTACCAGCAGCTGGTTTTATCACAGATTCGAATTTTTGACTGAATTTATTATGATTTAAATTTGACTTTGATTTTCCTGATAATTCTGGTGGTTGAGCATCTTTTTACACATGCATTGGTTAGTTAAGTTTCCTTCTCTGTTTATTGCCATAGAACAGCCCTTGCTCTTTATAAATCCTGGAAACTAATCCATGTTGGTTGTGGGCATTTCAAATACCTTCTCATCGGCTGTTCTTGTCTTTTCACTTAGTTTAGTATAATCCCTCCCCCCACGGAAGTTTAAATTTTAATGACGTCAAATTAATCACCCTTCTATTTTATGGTTTTGCTTTGTGTACCTTGTTTAAGAAATTCTCCTTCTGAATCATTTCTGTTCAGTCATCAAAGACTCCAACATCCAACCACTTTAACTTCCAAGCCAGTTTCTTTCCTAACCACACTCCATAAAAATATGCAAGCTCCCAGGGGATTCTCTTACGCATGACTCCTTTTATGCCCACTCCTTCTTCCAGGGTCTACAACTCTTGGTATTTTCTCAGATCTCCCCTCAAAATCTCACCTAATATTCCCAAGGCGTATTTCTCAGGACTTAGCTCTACAAAATATCTCATCATAAAAAGGATCTGTGGTCAATTAAGTTTGGGGAAAATTGCCTACTCTACAATGAATATTTAGCATATTAAAAGCTCTGAAAGATCCTGCAAAAGAAAAACCTGTTTAACTTTACTTACTCCATTTAATGTTGTTCATTTGACCTCAGCATCTTCTCAGGGATGATTGGCATCTTGTAGAAAGAATATTTTCTTAAATAAATGTCCCTTGGTTATTATAAGCCTTTGATTAATTTTTAGATTTCCGAGAAAGTTGATTTTGACAATCCTGTCGGTGTTCTCATTGCTTTTATGAAGTTGCAGATCTGGGATTTTCACCATTCTGGAAGACCTGTCTCTTAAAAATAATATTTTAAGACATGCTTTGACTAATACTGATTTCTCCTTATCTGTGAAACTATCCCTATCCAAGCTTCATTTCCTACTCCTTCCTTCCCTACATTTCTGTATTTTGAGTGTTGCTTGGATTTCTTAGACTCCCATGCAAGTTTTATGCTTGATCCAAGCATAAAATGGTGCTGTGGAAAAGGTTTTGTTCTTTTCTAATTATATCGTAAAGTTCAACTTTTCTTTTAGAAGCCAGCATACACACTGCTTGTATGTACTGAGTACTTTTTTGTTAATAAGTGAGTTATTGGACCTCAGGACAGATTTTCTTGTAGAAACAATGTTCTGCAACAGAGCTTATCAAACTTTAATTGGTGTGCAAATCTCCTGAGGCTCTTGGTAAAATGTAGATTTCGACTCAGTGGTTCTGGTTTGAGGCGTGAGGTTCTGCTTTCCTAGGCCCCCAGGTCACCGCTGGGCATGTGGTCTACAAATAACAATTTGGATAACAGGTTCTTTAAGTCTTTCTGCCATGTAGAATATTACCTCTATGGGAGAAAAAAATGAATTCTAATTTGGAGAAAATATGTTGTTTCTTCTGTTAGAAAGATTGTCTCAGATCTTCAGGTTGCTGCTTCTGCTTGTTGGAGAAGCATTTCATGGTGGGTGTGTCTACTGTTAACTATCCTCTTTTATTTCATTCATAGCACTATCTCTAATTCAAATTATCATATGTATTTATGCATATGATACGAAGCTATGTGCTTGGCTTATGTGTCCATTTATCAGCTGCTGTGGGTTTTGATAGCTAATATAGGGCACTGCCATGATAGTCTGGAAAGTTGGGTAAAAGATTAGCAGGCCTGGGCCTGTTTCAGTTTTTTCCAGGCAAAACGGCCCTGAAGCTAATCAGAGAAAAAGATAAGAGTCCCCAGGCCCACTAGATGTCTTTGTCCAATTACCAAACAACTCCAGCCCTAGGTCCCATCTTAACGGGCCAAACCAATCCCAATACACCCTGTATCCCTTCCGAACAAACCAGCCAATCCTTATGGTCCCCATAGTCTCTCTCTGCCCTGTCAACAAGATTTCACCAATCCTATTCCCGCCTGTGTACACCCCCACTATAAAAGACTAAACAAAGCCAGTGTGGGGGTCCTTGTCAAGACTCCACTGCGTTGGATGAGACTTGGACCCTAGCTCGAGCTAGCAATAAACCTCCTTCTTGCTTTTGCATTGCTCTGTGTGCAGTGAGAGTTCTTTGGTGAGGCACCCCGGATTTGTGCATAACACTAATGGTCCACCTCTATACCCCTTTCCCAAGAATTCCTGGTAGCTGACAGGAGCCACATGGGCCAGGGACTCTAGGAGGCACATGCCTCCCCTGCCAGGAGGCTTGAAACCAATGACTGACTCATGAGAACAAAAGCCCAGCCCCCATGCAGTGTCCCAAGGGGGTTCAGCTCAGTGGGGACATTCAGGATGCAGTGCTCCCCCTGGGAGCAGACTGAGGCTCAACCCAGCTTGGCTTAGCTTCTTCCTGAATCTGGCTCGGCTATCTATGTATGCCTCCTTATGACCTCCTGTAAGACTTGTTTATTGAGTCTTCAATAAATCAACTTCATGAGAACTCCCATCTCAGACCACATTTCTAGGGAATGGCTTAAAGGAGATATCACTTAGCTTACTTGAAATCTGTCCTCCTCTCTAGAGTCTAAGTGCCACAGGAGCAGAGACTTTAGTTTCTCTTCACACTGTTTTCTTAGCACAATACCCATTGCATAGTAGATGCTCATTAAAGATGTGTTGAAAAAAATGTTGACTAAATAAATCTGAGTTTATATAATCACCTTTAGAGTAATGGCAGCTTAGTGTTTATTAGAGTTACAAACCACCAATCTACCCTATACCCCATAGACAGACAGTGCTCTGTGAGAAACCAGGGTCTAGCCCTGTGCATGAAGTGTACTGCACATTTGCTGCTCTTATTTTTATCCTTATGAAATGCGAAACCATAAAAATCTGGAGGTGGGGTAGGGATGTCAGATCCCACCCCACAATACGCCTCCTTCAAGTATCTGATTACACAAAGTCCTCAAAGAATATGATTAATGTAACTAAGCCATATTCACACTCTGCCATTCTTCCCAGCCAAACACATATTTTAGCCTCACCCAGTCCCTTTCAACAAATAAGCTGTTTTGAAAATGATTTCCAGGGCGATGTCTGTTGCCATAGGAATGACATTAAATGAAAAGGACAGAAAATATAGAGGGTGATAAACTGCATGCTTGGATGACACACTTGACTTGGAAGCCTGTGTTCAAATGAGGCATACATGCCAAGATTTTTATGAAAGACAAAATTAAAATGTATCGCTATCAAGCTGTAACTGACAAGGTATTGTGTGGAGGCTGTTAACATACTGCTCCATGTATTTATTGTTTGTCATTTTACTGGCCCTGACAAAGGTCTCTCAGTGCTGTAAATCACACCATTAAATCTGCCACAAGCAACAGAGGCTGCTGGAAAGAAGAGAAAGCAAGCATGGTGCTGGATCCGGGTTGCTGGTGCACGCTGGGTGAGCTATCTCCTCGTCCAAGCAGCCTTCTCCCTGTGCGCTGACACGTTTACAAGCGCCAGAGTGTTGGCTTCTGACCCCTTGAAAAGAGGGAAAAACCAAAAATAAAAACAAAAACAAACTCACGTACCCTTCCCCACCTTGTTTCCAATTGCTCCAGATTTTGTTGTGGGGAAAGGTGCCTCAAGAGTCCCCTCCCTTCTATCCCAGTTTATGTTCCTTTGGGGCATTAGACCTCAGTGGCTCCGGGGTGCCCTGTGGATGGTATTCTGCATGAAATGGCTGTTGCTGTTTTCTTGAAGGTGTGCAGGCTTACCATGAACCTCTTCTCTACACCAGCCAAGACCCATTCACAGTTGAGCTGGTAAATGTGTAGTCTCTATGCCTGTAGCTGCAGACCAAGGCGGACATGTCTGCATCTCTGACTTGACTTCACAACCTCCTTATCACTTTTTTTCCAGATGTTGGCGTGGTGAGGCTGCCCGGAAGCTGGTGGTTGCTGCGCTGTTGGGGGACAAACATGGAAAGGTGAGTTTAGATCCCAGTGGCTTCACTACAGTGAGATGTGTGATCTTTGGTGAGTTTTTAAGCTCCTGTGGACCACAGTTTCTTTATCTGCTTGAAACTAAAGGGGTGGTATTGGATTTCAATGACAGACAGTCCTGAGTTTCTGATGGTTCAGTTTACGATTTTTTGACTTTATGATTGTGCAAAAGAATGACTGTTTAGTAGCAACTGTGCTCTGAATTTTGAACTTTGATTTTTCCCAGGCTAGCAATATGCTGCCAGATACTTCCTTGAGTTGTTGAGCAGCAGCAGCAACCCCCGGCTCCAGCCAATCACGTGATCAAGAGGGGAAACCATTGACACTCTACCTGTGCTGTGCTGCTTAGCTGTGGCATGCTGTGCTGGAGGTTAGGTGTAGTGGATGCATTTTCCACTTGCAATCTCTCCAACTTGTGATGGCTATATCAGGACATAACCCATGGTAAGCCAAGCAGCATCTAAGTTGCCTTCCAGCTCCAACTTCAAATAAAATTAGGGACTATAAATGGGTATCTATGGCATTCTACTGCCTCTGGGCAGAGCCTGCCTATACTATATCTCAATCAAAGGAGAGTCTAAAGGCAGAACAATCAAGTATGTTGTTCTTTCAGTAGGGGAAAAGAAAAGAAAAAAAATCCACCACCTCTCGTGTCTAATTGGAGTGGGAAGATAATAATCTAATCACTGGGCTGGAGTGGGGATAGTGCTTTAGGATTCATTAAATATGGGAGAGTTCCCTGCCAATGCTTCTGAATTTATTTTACAACACAGATGAATGTTTTAGGCAACAGGGTTTAGAAGAGAGGACAGCTTTCATATGAAACTTATGCACAAAAATCTCTTTTTACTAAAATCTTTGATGCCGAGAACTACCTCTGTCATGTTGGAAGACCTTCTTCCAACGTGTTCTTACATGTTCTTAGACATTTTTAAGGGATATCTCTTTTGATTTAGGTCAGTTATCATCAGAATTCTGTACATTAATGCTTTAAAATCGGCAACTTATATATCGAGTTTGCAATAATGTTTTAATTATAGATTTGAAAGTTAAAATTGCTGATAATTGGGAAAGGCTGACCAGTGAACCATGCTATCCTTTCATCCACCCGCTGGTAGAAAGGAGCCCTGCCCAGCCTCACCACTGCTGGGTGCTCTTGTGATAAAACCCAGCCAAGAGGAAAGTTCCAAGTTCATGCTTGGTGTTGATCCTCAAGTCCTGGTTCTAGAATTAATACTAATTTTTCATTTCTCCAGGGATGTTCCTCAGTGCCCATTAACCCAGAAGGTTCTAACATCTTTCCAGGCTGGAGGTCTGGCTCCACCATCTACTCACATTGTGTCTACTCCCGGCATGACCCGGGAGGAGTCCTTTCACCTCCCTGAGTTCCACTTTCCTCTGTAAACTGTGCTTATTACTACCCAAGGAAGTGGAGCACAATGGGCCTGACTTATTGCATAATAGGTGCATAATAAATCATAAATGCCATTAATTATTATTGTTCACTGAGATTTTAGAAAAGTCACATAAACTCAAACCCTTGATCCTGCCCATCTATTAAAAATGATATATGTGTGACTATTATCATAAGACTATATTAAATCAACTGTGATAACATGCCTGAAGGTAACTTGAGACTTAAGAAGTATAAAGATATAAAGATAAAAAAGTGATTACTGTTTTGATTTTTTTTTTTTTTGCGGTACTGGGGATTGAACCCAGGAGCATTCTACCTCCGAGCTACACCCCCAGCCCTATTTTTTATTCTTTATTTTGAAACAGGGTGCACTAAGTTGCAGAGTGCCTCACTAGGTAGTTGAGGCTGGCCACGAACCTGGATCCTCCGGTCTCAGCCTCCCAAATGCTGGGATTACAAGCATGCACAACCATGCCCGGCTTACTGTTTTGATACTTATCCTGTCCTATATTTCAGTCCAGAAAATCTTCATGTGGAATAGAACAACTTCAGTCATCACCAGACTCATTACAAATATTTTTAACAACATTTATATATGTTATGACTAAAAAATAAACTGCATCTACCATTTGCAGCGTAAATCAATTAACAAAACTTTGAATCTATGGTCTTTTTTCTTGATAATTATGAACACTTTATTGACATTTAAAAATATTTAATTGAGAACTAAGAACTATATATATTCAAGATCTACCACATGGTGAATCGAGATACACACATTGTGTAATGATCATCACAATCAAATTAATTAGCACAACCATCACATCAAGGTTTAAATGAAATCTTATATGTTAAAAATTAAAAGTATTACCTAATGTGTTTGAATGAACATAGATTCACCACATGATCTCATTTCTCACTAAGAATGGCCTTTTAATGTCCTAAATATTAAACCTCACAGTAAGTTACTTTTGTAGAATACCTTCAGGTGCTACATTTGGACGCATTCTGTGCTATTTTATTAGGACATCAGGGCATGTCTGCAAGTTAGGCTTTGATTGCCCTGAGGAACTGGCATAGAAACGGTTTATCAAATCACCAGGGCCACACAACTAAGAATGGGCAGAAATGGTAAATGAACCTCAAACTTTCTCATTTCAATTTCTGCTCTGTTCTTCTGCCTCTCAGCCTCTACCCTTGCTTCTATTTTCTAGAAAGTGGAGATGACAATAGCAGTGACCCAGGCAGAGTGATTTTAAGGATTAATTCAGATAATGCATGCATGGAAAATGATGAGAGGAACGCTGTGCACATAGGAGGCGCTCCCTCTCCTCTCAACATCACCGCCTCCTGCTCGTGCTCCCTCTCCTCTCAATATCACAGACTCCTGCTCGCCTCCTCCTTTCCCCGCTTTGTGTGAACTCCCTAACTTTTCAGTTGAGAAACCTGTGAAGGTGAGGTGTCTTCCTGCTTCATCAGCCACATCGCCATTCCTTTTTGCTAGTCCTGGCTTCTCTCCTCAGCCCACAAAGGCGATTCAATTCTGTAAAGTTTTGTGCCACTGGGTTCAATCCCTCGTACTGTAAAAGAAGGGAGAAAGGGAGGGAGGGAAGGAAGGAAAAGAAATTCTCTGTCAATTCTAATAGAAAGAATATGAATTATTTTTAAAATGTAAGATTTTTTGCAACAGTATGTATAAGAAATTTTAAATCCACGTACAATAATACGGACGTTAATAATCATATAATCATATAATCATATATAAATATAATAATAATGTCCAATAATAAGGACATTATTAATCATATAATAATTAACTCGTTAAAAAATTCCTTGGTAGAATTGTATGTGCCTTCTTACATGATTATTATGAAGAATATAGATTGTACGTATGAAAAAGGAGGTATGATATTAAATTTTAAAAGATAGACACATGCTATGAAGTAAATTAAGAACATATATTGGCTGTTACAAGAAGGTAACTACAATTTAATAATTTGCTTTGTTAAGAGTTTCAGATGTATTAATATTTTTCTTAATTTTGAATTACAGTAATGCTGTTATGAAATTTTTGTGCTATTAAGTAATAACTCCATAATCCTAAAACACACTGTAGTGTTTTCAATCAATAAAAAGAATAAATAAAAATTAATTCTAACAGCAAAAAAGAAAAAAATAGTTAATAGCTTTTATGAGTTCCTACTCTGTGCACCGCATTCCTCTAGTTGTTTTCTGTGCATTGTCTGAATTAATCCTTAAAATCTCTCTGTGGAGAGAGATTTCCACTTCATAGGTGAAAAAAACTGAAGTTCTATGAAGTGTCTTGCCCAAGCTGACCCAGCTTGTGGTTCACCAGCTACTTTTGGAACTGAGGCCTCTGTCTTTACAGCTGCTCCTTCTCCTGGTCTGGATCTTCTACTGGGGGTTAATGTGTGGGTAGAAGAATTATCCACGTGGAGTGAGAAATACCCACCGGTGCTGGTCACTTCAAACCACATACACTTTCTTTCTCTTGTTTTTCTCCCAAAGCACTTCAAACAAACCCAGATAGAACATCACATGGTCTCTTGCTTTCATATGCAATTCAATGCTCATACTTGTTTAAATTCTTTTTATGGAAAACTGTTTTCTGTATAGTATAATTTTCGATAGTTCTCAATGGAGTGGAGAAATTGGATCAGCACGTCACCTGCATTTATTTTCTTTTCCCAGGCAATTTTGAAAGGAGTGTAAAAGATCTTTTTTTTTTTCTTTTAATGTTAATCTTCAAAATTCTTCTGGGGCATATAATCCTAAAGTCAGCTTAAGTGCAACCAATACTGAGTTTTCATTTTTTTACACAAGCAAACAAAAACAACCAGCAAAAAGATAATTTGCCAGTGTAAATCCCTTGTGCTGATTTCTTTTATATGTAGAAATATTTTTGGATGTTTTTCTTTTAGTCATATAAGGTTTTGAGAGCTCAGTTTTGAAGGGATGTGGGTTTTCTATAGAACATAAGAAGCTTATGCAGAATGGGTGGAGTGGGCAGCACCTTACTACTAACTATACTGTCACTTTAAGCTCTTGCATTTCTAGGGGAGGTGCTTAAATAAGGCACACGGTAGGGCAGCACTTGAAAGTAAATCTACAGAAAAAAAAGCAAGCCTAATTACTTAATTTCTTTTTTAAAAAAAGAAGCTGTCAAATGAGCACATGAATATACCAACTTCTAAATTATCACATCTTAAAGGTGTCGTGAAAGCTTGCATAACCTCTGGTATAAATATGACATAGATATTTCTCATTAATTTAAACTAGCAAATTTGATACTATGCAAAATTCGTGAGCTCACTCTTTTGTCTTCTAGTGACTGAAAAGGGGAAATTTGACTAGCAGTTCGGTAAGCATGCCTCTCTTTTATCTGTGTTCTTTACAAAATTTGATATAAAAGCAAACAAAATCTTTGATAATATTTAAAATATATTTGATAATATTTAAAACCATCAGTGGCTTACTGTGTTTCAAGACTCATTTAGAATCTTGTTCAAATCAAAACATCAAGATTTTTTTACCCTGTTTTTTTGTGTTGCTTTGTTTTGTTTGTACTGGAGGTTTGTTTGTATGGGGCATTCTTCTTCCTAGCTACACACTCAACACATTCAATCTTTTTTTTTTTTTTTTTTTTTTTTGGTACTGGGGATTGAACCCAGAGGCATTCTACCTCCGAGCTATACCCCCAGCCCTATTTTTTATACTTTATTTTGAAACAAGGTCTCACTAAGTTGCGGAATGCCTCACTAGGTAGCTGAGGCTGGCCGCGAACCCGGATCCTCCAGTCTCAGCCTCCCGAATGCTGGGATTACAAGCGTGCACCACCATGCCCGGCTCACACACCCAATCTTTTTAAAAAATTAATTTTTTTTTAAACAGGTACTCACTAAATTGCTGACAGTCTCACTAAGTTGTTGATGATGGTCTCGAACCTGTGATCCTACTATCTCAGCCTCCCAAGTACTGGGATTATAAAGGTGTGTGCCACCATGCCTCTTTAGTTTTTTTTTTTTTTTTTTTTTTTTTTTTTTTTTTTTTTTTTTTTTTTTTTTTTTTTTTTTTTTTTTTTTTTTTTTTTTTTTTTTTTTAATATTCCTTATTTGACTAGAATCAATGAGGAGTGGATAGTTGTTATAAAATCTACCAAAAGAAATGAATGCCAGGAAGCTATTTTTGCCACACAAATAAATCTCTCATGTCAAAGAAGCACCTTGGGCCCATGTCCCTGCACAGGAAACTTTTCCCTTTGCCTCATTTTTACATCAGAAAGGAATTGCCTTTCCACAAGGTGTTCCTCTCTAGCTACAAGTCACATTTCTTTCTACCCTGATCAGGGGCCTTCCCTACCATCCTGGAACTTTAGTATCCTCATCTATAGAAAATTAGTGTATTTTACTCTAGTAATTCAATATGCATGCTTTTTACCTGATAGAAATTTTTTGGGACTTTGAACATATTGTAAGTTGATGTTTTGCTGGCCAGACCAAAACATGGCAGCAAAGTAAGAAGGCCAGAAGGATCAGAGTATTGAAATTAAAATGGGGACAAACACGCCGGGCGTGGTGGCGCACGCTTGTAATCCCAGCATTCGGGAGGCTGAGACCGGAGGATCCGGGTTTGTGGCCAGCCTCAGCTACCTAGTGAGGCCCTCCGCAACTTAGTGAGACCCGGTTTCAAAATAAAGAATAAAAATTAGGACTGGGGGTATAGCTCGGAGGTAGAATGCCCCTGAGTTCAATTCCCAGTACCGCAAAAAAAAAAAAAAAAAAAAGGGGGACAAACATCATTATTGTACAGTTGTTAACCCTACACATCCACTGGTTATCATTTGTGACTATGGAAACCTATCTTGATCTCAATATATGTGACCACCATTTGTTACTCTAAATAGTATGCTTCTTTCCAATGCTCGACATTGCCAAAGTATCTGTTTTAACTCTGGGAACTTGCCAGTGGAGAGTTCATGGATAACATTTCTCCTGTATAAGTAACGAGATAAAAATGAGAATCGGGGAAGAAAGGGGGAAATTCTGTGATGTCTGGTCACATATGTCTGGGTGACGGTGTATCCAGAAACTAGTAATTTCATGGTTTTGAAAGGAACTCATCTGGACTGAGACCTGGAAGATAGTGCCACTGTTCTTACTTCTCCCAGAGCAGCTTGGAGGCTAGTTCCTTGTGTCATAGGCCCAAGAATGGGGGAGCCCTGTGCAAGGGTTTACAACATCTTGCCTCCTTTGTGTCTAATTGGATGCATCAGTAAAAGACTGGGAGAGAACTTTAAAAGTTACAGAACAGAAATAGGCTAGAGCTTCCTGGGAAGGCAGGTGTGAGGCCATTAAATATTTGCAGTATCCCAGCAGTTTTAATCCTTCCTACCAATTACCTGGAATTTAACTTGGAGCAAAGTAACAGAAAATGAGGTTCCTACTGAGTCCCTGAATATGTTTCAAATATATATATATGTATAGCATAATATAATTTGTCATGAAAAGTAGTCTCTCTCTCTCTTACTTTAGATTTTTGAGGTGACTATACTTAACATATTGGAAAATGTTTCCATTAATAGCTTCTTAGAAGAAGGTAGCGAGATTTCAAGATTGGATGGAGATTTGTCCCAGAGGTGCAAATGTGTTTTCAATCCTAATGACTTGATGAGATTGTAAATCAAGGTACTCATGATCTTTTTTCTAGAATTAATTGCTATAAATGTATCTGGTTTTTCTTTATACTTCTCTTTAACTCCAGTGCTCTTATGGAAATATGTAGAACATATAAAAAACTTGCATGATGGAAATCTAATTTATACATCTACCACAGATTGAGTGTTTTCTTTTTCTTTTCTATTTATTTATTTATTTATTTATTTATTTATTTATTTATTTATTTATTTATTTTTGAGGTACTGGGGATTAAACTCAGGGGCATTCTACCTCTGAGCTATACCCCTAGCCCTATTTTTTATTCTTTATTTTGAAACCGGGTCTCCTTAAGTTGCGGAGTGCCTCACTAGGTAGCTGAGGCTGGCCAAGATCCCGGATCCTCCGGTCTCAGCCTCCCAAATGCTGGGATTACAAGCGTGTGCCACCATGCCCGGTTGATTCAGTGTTTCTTATTCAACAAGCTTTAGACATGAAATGTTTCAGATTTTAAATTTAGAAATATTTGTATATACATAACGAGATATCTTGAGTAGGGATGACACCCAAGACTAAGTACAAAATTCACTTATGTTTCACTATACCTTATCCACCTAGCCTGAAGGTAGCTTTGTATAGTATTTCCAGCGTGCCTGTGTTTTGACAGAGACCTGTCCCATGAGATCAGGTGTGGAGTTTTCTACTTGTAGCATCCTGTCAGTATTCAAAAAGTCTCATGCTTTGAAACATTTCAGATTTCAGATTTATGGGTTAGAAATGTTCATGCTGTATATTCTTAGGATGTGTTAGAAAGTAAGAATTATCATGTGGAAAATAGGAAGAGTTTAGTACTTGTTCTCAATTCTTGAGTCATCTATGTGCTCACTTGAGAGACAAGATTAAGACCACTCACGTGGAAAAGCTAATTAGAAGTAAGTATGAAACAGGATGTTATCAATTACTGGAATGAATAAAAGAGATGTTCAGTGCTCTGAGAAGTCAGAGTGATGTGCAGACTACATACTCTGGCAAGCTTTGAAGGGGAGGAGGAACTTGCGAAATGCTGGGAGAATGGTTTTGGGATGGAAAGCTTGAATAAACAGGAATGGGGATTCCTGAAAGAACAAATAATTTGAGAAATGAAATCCCCTGAAATTTCATCTTTGTCAGCAAAGGGAGCAGGTTTTTTTTTTTGTTTTTTTTTTTTCCAAAGCCAAGCTTGGGAACAAATATGGCACTGTAGCTTTTTCATCAAAGAAAGAAAAAAATAGAGATAAATAAAGGTAACTGGCTCATTTCTCTCATCAGTAGCACTGCCTTATGTTGTAAATCTGGGCAAAGTTTTAGGGTAGGGAAATGTATGATTTGGAGACCTATGAATTCACTGTAAAATAACTCTTGAAAGGACAGAAAAGAGAAGCCCATAGAAACTAGAAGTTGTCTGTAATTCCCTAGAGGATATCGATGGCCCCCCTGCGCCCACACTGGAACCCCAAACATAATGGAATGAGTGTGCTCAGTGGAGACACAGGGGACGCGGCTAATGCTGTACTGGGGATCCAGACATGGATCCCCAAAGAAGGACAGGTCTCTGTAACTAATATGCCCTCTTCCCTTTCACTCCTTTGGAGATTCTGTTATTCAGGGCAATAAGAGAGAAAACACAAATACAATATTGAGAACCTCCCTGGCCCCTAAAAAGGAGACCACAGAGCTGGCAGACTTGGAGGAACAAGTCTGAAGACTATGAGAGAAATGACAGAAAATTTTGTGAGAATCTTGCCTCTAAAAAAACTAAACACTCAGCCAGGCGTGGTGGCGCATGCTTGTAATCCCAGCATTTGGGAGGCTGAGACTGGAGGATCTGGGTTTGCGGCCAGCCTCAGCTGCTTAGTGAGGCCCTCTGCAACTTAGTGAGACCCTGTTTAAAAATAAAGAATAAAAAAATAGGGCTGGAGCTGTAGCTTGGAGGTAGAATGCCCCCAGGTTCCATCCCCAGTACAGAAAAAAATAAAAATAAAAATAAAAACAAAAGCAAACTAAACACCCATCTACAAATACAGGCTTGCAGATGGAAGCTTCTGATCTGCCATAGAGGGACATCCAAGGGCTTCCATAGTGCAGCCCCTCTTTCTGGAATTCTTTCTGCAATTCCTGTTTGGCTTGCTCATTAAGAGTGCATTGTCAATCATTGGGTCAGAAAGTATAGATTTTTGGAGTTTTAAAACATGGCTCTGAATTGAAGGGATTTATTGGATTTGGGGTTTTATATGTTTGCTCAGTGTGTTCATTGAATCTGATATCAAAAGGACAAGAGTTAAGAGGAATCAAATATTTCTAAAGGAAATGACAAACAGGAATTGGAGCTACCTAGCCAATGTTTATTTAACTTTGGACCAAAATAACCCAGAGCAAATTCAATTAGGATTTGAAATTCTCTACCCAAGGAGAGGAAGAATGTTCAGTCAATTGTGGGATTCACACAGTGTAATAAACTCCAACAAATGATTTTTAGTGAGAAGTAAAGATCACAGTTTAAGACATCACTTTGACTAACTTTTTGTGTACCTATAAAATCTTGAGCTATGCTAAGAGATGATCTAGTATTTAAGATGAGTTTAGAAACTAGCCTCTTGACCAGAGATTTGGAGACTGGGTTTTAATTCTAACTCAAACAAAGTCCAAGGTGGGGGGAAAAAAAAAAAAAGCTGGGCATGGTGGCACACACCTGTAATTCCAGTATGTGACAGGCAGAGACAGCAGAATCACAGGTTCTAGGCCAGCCTCAGCAATTTAGCAAGACCCTCAGCAATTTAGGGAAACCCTGTTTCGAAATAGAAAAATAAAATAGGACTAGGATGTAGCTCAGATGTAGAACACCCCTGGGTCCCATTCCCAGTACCAAAAAAATCCCAACAGAATTTTGAAAGACATGTTTTATACTTAGCTTAATAATTATAGTTTTCATTATTTTGAATGCCAAGTAGAATTGTAAAAAATTTGACTTGAGCATTTTATAGTTTCTTACAAAAACACCTGAGGAGCAAACTATTATTATTCCCACTTTAAAGAGAAAGATACTGAGGTGCAGGAAGGAGGTCAGTCTTAGCAAATAACCACAGAGGAGAGGCACAACCCAGGTCTTCTCATCTTTTGATTTAATGACAAGGGCAATAGCTATCCTTTCCATCTTCTCAATTCTCCTGGTTTAATTGTTATTAACCATTGCGATATCCTGCCCAACTTCTTGATTCTAGTTTAGGATTGAAAAAGTAATTCTGCTAAGGTCAAGGAGCTGGAAAGTTAACTAAAATTCCAGAGAATGTGTAGAGAGATGAGATGGTTTGAGATAAAGCAGAACGGAGGGGGAAAAAAAAATATATATATATGTATATATATATATGTATATATAATAACAACAAATTCAAATTCAACTGACCTCTAAAGGAAAGTTTAATTTTCCCAAATAACTGTGAACTGATCATAACATCTATAATGTGATTGTATAAATGGACCCTTGGAAGAGTCCATCCATCATCAGTTCCACTGCTGGGTTTGTTTGAATGGACGTGTATCTATAATCCCCGAAAACTAGTTTGGGAGTGAGCTGTTCTCCAAAAATAAAATTTTTATATGGTTCATATTGACCCATCTAAATACAAAATCTAATTACATATGCTAGAAATGTTTTTAAAGTGTACTCTATGTTATTATTGCCTTCTGAAAAAGTTTACACTGGTGCTGTTTATTTTTTTATTATTTGTCATGTTACTCTGGAATATCAGCTCTTGTGCTGGCTTCAGTATCACTGGGATACACTCAGAGGCAGCTGGGTGTGTTAGGCCACTGTCCACACACCACAGGCCCTATAGCACTGTGCTTTTTCTTATGTTTGCCTTTTGGTAATTTTCTTGTGTTTTCCTTTCCCCTGTCTTTCAGTTCCCTACTGTATCTCCCCCTTTCTCTCTTCCTGCCTTGTATTTTTGTGGTTTTTTTTCGGTACTGGGGATTGAACCCAGCGGCATTCTATCTCCTAGCTACACCCCCAGCCCTATTTTTTATTCTTTATTTTGAAACAGGGTCTCACTAAGTTGTGGAGTGCCTCACTAGGTAGCTGAGGCTGGCCGTGAACCCGGATCCTCCGGTCTCAGCCTCCCAAGTACTGGGATTACAAGTATGCGCCACCACTCCCAACTGCCTTGTACTCTTCCTTTATTCAAAGAGCCATGCATTGCTAGACTACTCGGGGCTCAGCAAGGAGTTGAGGTGTGCAAATGGGACAGGGAGCCAGAGGCAGTGTGTGTCTTTGAGAACCCTGCTGTCTTAAGCGTCCAACCTTCCCTGGTGCTAGTTCCCGGACTTTCTGTTTTAATCATGTGCTAACTAACATAAGGTAAATAGTCTTCATGAGATCTTGAGAGAACTATGGGGATGTTAGGAGCATTGATTCTTTTTGATGATTTTTAGCATCTGTCATAACTTCATACTGGAATACATGAAGTGCCATGTGGTAAACAGAATGGAGAGGTTTATGCTGCTGTTTACCAGCAGTATGACCTCAGCCAAGTCACTTTACTTTTTCAAGTTTCTACAGTATCATCTGCAAATTGTGGGTGTGGCCAGGATTTAATGATAAAATAATTCCCTCTCCTGATGCCTGGCTCTCTTAGTCTGTTTTCTACTGTTATAACACAACACCTAAGGTTGGATACTTTATAAAGAGAAGAGATTCATTTGGCTCACACCTGCGATGGCTGGGAAGTTCAAATAGCATGACCCAAGCATCTCGTGAGGGGTCCCCTGGCTGTGTCAGCATGGTGGAGAAGAGACCAAGCACATGGGGTGGCCTCACTTTACAACAACTTGCTCTTGTGATAACTAATTCCATCACATAAACCTGACCCCCTTCTGTGAGATGGACATTAATAGTCTCTGGGGGTGGAGCCCCATGACGTAATCTCCCTTGAGGCCCCGCCTCCTGAAGATTTCTCACCTCCGTATGGTTACAGTGGGTCAAGCTTCCCGCCTGTGAGACTTTGAAGGACAAACCACATCCAAACCATTGCACTGCCATAACAGTATGAGTGATTTCACTAGAGAGGAAAGAACTTCTGTCTTTATTTTTCCAAAGTGAGATTTGCAATTTTTTCTTTATTTTATTATTATTATTATTATTTTTAGTGGCATTGGGTGTTGAATCCAGGGGGCCTCCAGCATGGTAGGTGAGTGCTCTACCACTGAGCTAACGTCACCTGCCCTGTTTTTACTTTTTAAGACAGGGTTTTGCTAAACTGCCAAGGCTGTCCTTGAACTTGTGATCCTCCCACCTCAGCCTCCTGAGTAACTGGGATGACAGGCATGCACCACCATGGGTGGCCTTTTATTATTTTTCAAATGACAACATAAATAAGACATGGATTACTCTGGACATTTTGGAACTACAGACTTAAAAAAACAAAGTAAAATCTCTTTCTCTCTCTCCCTTCCTTCCTTCCTTTCTTCCTTCCTTCCTTCCTTCCTTCTTTGGTACTGGGGATTGATCCCAGGGACATTCTTTCTCTGACCTACACCTCAACCCTCTTTTTTTGTTGTCATTTTGAAAGAGTCTCACTAAGTTGCTGAGGCTGGTCTCAAACTTGGGATCCTCCTTTCTCAGCCTCCTAAGTACTTGGATCACAGCCATGCACCACCATGCCCAGCTCAGGTGAAATATTTCTGACAGTTTTTCTATAAATATCTATATTTTTCACCTAAATAAAACATAATATCTAGTCAACTCTGGTTCTTATATTTATCATGAATAAATTTTAAATAAATTTAAAACATTAAATAAAATTTAAATATATATTATCATGAATAAATTTTAAATATAAAGAAATATATAAATCTTTCCCATTGCCAATGGGGTGATGTAAACACTCTCAAAAACAAAAACAAAACAATACCAAAAACCACCCTGATTTCTAGCAATTATCAATTAATGTAATGCAAATAGTCCTATTGTGGCTGATTTCAAGCTAAAAATAGTAAAACAATAAGCTATGAAAATCTATAAATATTTATGAAAATCATACAGGAATAATACTACCGGTCATAAGTACTGTATTCTCTATATGCTCAATATCAGGGGAGATATTTGTTAATTTGAGATTTTTTCCCCCTTAGTAGCTCCTTTATTATTTTAAGACCATACAGAATTTAATATCATTTTATTTATTTTGTTAAGCCTTTGATATGGGTTGCTTCTTTTACTGTATATTGCATTAAATGCTAGGATTTATTAGGATCTGTTTCTAAATGATCTCTTCTGTTTTTCTATATCTCCATCTATTTTTCCAATCCCCTAAATTATTTCGTCCATATTATCTAACAGGCCTTTTGAGGTAGCAAAAATGTGTTTTTATCTGTGCAGCCCCTGCGTCAAAAGTGGTGCTTTCTATGCTATAGATTCTCAGAAAATACATGTTCTTGTTGATCTTAATTCTTGGCAAGATGAGTCCATCAGGAGGCCTTGATACTCCAAGGCATGTGCCAAATACTTAATGGACCCAGAAAATTAGTAACTGCTCTTTAGAATTTTGACCCTAAGAGAAATTTGGGGTATCTGTATCAGCTACATATTGCAGGGTAACAAGCCACCCAACAGCTGAGAGGCGCTGGCAATAACAAGGATTTATTAATTTCCATAGTTCCCGAGTGGCTTGGATGGGGGGGGGCTCCCTACATCAAGCTGGAAGATCAGCCAGATTGGATGGGCCTCTCTGTCCACTTGATCCCTGGCCTTCAATGAGGCTACACCTGGCCATCTCACAAGGTGGCAGCAACATTTGAAGAAAGCCAGACCTGTAATTGGTCAGGTTTCTGCTTGCAACATATTTACTAAGGTCCCATTGGCCAAGGCAAGTCACGTGGTCAAGCCCAGCACTCGTGACAGGCAAAGCCTGGGGTTGCAGATACTGGAAACCGCAGGCTTTGGTGGAGGGAGACCTCAACATATCATTCTACAATAACATTTCTTTCTAGTCAGGGTTGGCCTCCATGTAAATGGAATAGTAAACACTGGCTTATCTGGAACTTCCAACGAGCTGATTTTAAATGTTATTTTGTTAGGCAGATCAACCTTCTTATATGCTTGGCATACATGACTTTATATGCATGTGTTATTTATACACCAGTCCGAAAGGACTAGAGGCTGCTTGCAATGAAAAGCAGATATACAATTAAGCATTAAAAATACTCAAAAGCCTTGAAGGCTAACTTTGTTGTTTTAATTGAATATTAAATTTAACATCGAGCTTCCTAGGAATCAAGGCAAAAAGGGGGAAACATGATAGGTCACGTGCTCTTTATTACTTGCTAAGAGAAAGCACACTGTTTGTAGGAATGATCATTGTTTTCTTGGCTCCAAATCCATAGCGCATCGTAGGGGGCTGTGCACTCCACAGAGCCCTACTGAGAGTGGAGGTGCAATCTCCATGCATTCTGCGATTAAAAACCTCAGGCAGAGCATTGCAAGGAGGCTCCCTGGAGATGCTACCTACACAGGATTAGCCATGTGACAAAGGCATGCAGATTTCTCATAGATTATTGGTATACAGATGTAAAACTTTGAGTATCTGAAGTTCTCCATGCACCCTCACACACAAAGATACCAGCAGAGATCCTTGGGGACACTAGTTCTTCAACTACGTGTCTCCACTACAGAGCTTTCATGCTTTCTAGAATGCTTCCAGATATATTTTCATGGGTTTCCCCCTCCTCCCTTCACTCAGCTCTCTACTGAAATGCCCCCTCATTAGAGTCCTTCCCAGACTATTCAGTAAAATGACTGTTCACTCACCTGCTTTATTTTCTCTGTGGCGGGCATCACCACTGGGCAGTCACACATGTGATGAGTGTTGCACCGTTGCCAGCCCTACTGTCACTTGTCCCACTGTCACTTGTCTCTAATTGGATATCTGACATCAGTTCTGCTGGCACTCTGGTCGGTCACTTTCGCAAAGGCTTTGGATGCATGAAATTTAGAGCAAGGTAAACATGAGTCTGAATTCCTTTTCCGTAGAGGAGCTGCTACCTGGTTGGATTCTGTATGTGTTGGGGATAAGCACAAATAGCAAAGAAGGTCAGAAAGGAGCTGTGTTTCTACAGCACCTTGATTCCAGTCCCAACTCCGCTTACTAGATGTGTGACTTTTAGAAGACTCCCTCCTCAATTTTCTCAAGGGTAAAATGGAGATGGTGGATGTACCTATTCACAGGTGGTTGTGAACATTCAGTAACAACACAGGTACAAAGTGCACACATTGTGAATTTTCTCTTTCGGGCCACATATGTAGAAAAGAGGAAGGAGTTGACAAAAGAGATCTTGCTTTATTTATTTATTTTTTTCTGAAGGCAATTTATTGGACTACCACAGGGATGTTTATTTTCTTAACTAGAGGTCATGAGACACTAAGACCACTAATGAATGAGATTGGTGATGGGGTTGGGGGAGGAACGGGCTTTCCCCGCTTCTTCCAAGTCTCTTCTAAGACTGAAAAGAAAAAAAAAAAATAGTTCCCTGTAAATTTTATGACTGCAGTGTCAAAAGTCTTCTATCCAAATCGCAGTAAATATTCTAATGAAGTCTGGAAAGAAAGCCATTTGTAATGGCTTGGGGCAGAGTATTAAGATAGGCTGTTTCTAGTTAGTCAGTCATTAGAGAGATCTAACATGCATGGGAAATGGTTTCCTGTTCTAAGTGCTTTAAAACCAAGTTTTAGGAAACCCCGTTTCCTGCCGGCTCATTTGGAGACAAGAATGTGCCAACTGGTCAGACTTTTCAGATGGCCAAATGGTTGCCTCCTCAGCTCCAATTTAGTTCAGCTGCTTCTACTAGGAGAACTGGGCTTTGCGTCTCAGGGGTCCTGGCTGGGAGTCAACAGCTCATGATAGAAGGACATCTGGGCCTGAGCACCACTGGGGCCTGTCCTGTACCTTCGTTTTAAGTGTATTCAGATTGAGTGAGCCTGGCATGAATCAAAAACAGCAGGAGAATCTTCCAGCCTGGAGCCTGGATGTGTTGGTCTAGGCTCAGATTGACAAGGCTAGTGAGAAAATGGGAGATAAATGCCATGGTTTGGGAGGAGCGGGGCAGCTGCTGGGAAAGGCAATTCTTTGGACTACCTGATGTGTAGTGCATTAAAATGGGATTTTCCAAAACAAGGAAGTCCCGGAGACTTCAATTAGGATGTAGATGAAAGTATTTGCTAATCAAATCCATTTGTTTCTTTTGGTGTGTGAGATGAGGGTCAATACTGTACTTGGAAGCAGGAAATTGATCAATCTAGGAAGACCACACATATCCTCACCTCCACAAGACACACCCTTTAAAGGCAGCCCAAATCAAACAGACGTTCTTAATCCCAGCATTTATTACTCCTTCAGCTAGTCGAGGACCAATGCCTGCCCACCTCTGGGCATCTTACTATTCTAAGACAGTCTTTTTCTTTCTTTCTTTTTTTTTCTGAAGGAAATTTATTGGACTTTCTTTTCTTTCTTTCTTTCTTTCTTTCTTTCTTTCTTTCTTTCTTTCTTTCTTTCTTTCCTTTCTTTCTTTCCTTCCTTTCTTTCCTTTCTTAATTTCTTTCTGTACTAGGAATTGAACCCAGGGGCATTTACCTCCGAGTTACGCCCCCCAGACTGATTTTATATTTTATTTGGAAACAGTGTCTTACAAGGTTACTGAAAGCCTCACTAAATTGCTGAGGCTGTCCTCAAACCTGTGATCCTCCTGTCTCAGCCTCCCAAGTACTAGGATTACAGGTAGGTGCCATGACGCCTGGCTACACATATTTTCTTAACTACTAGTCAGAACAATGCAATGAGAAATTGCTTTATATTTTTTCCTTATGGTAAATTGCATTTTGGGCCCAATTCTTCACTCCTCACTTCTTTCTATAACCTTGTTTAGTGCAGAATTTCTTATTTTTTGCCTTCGGGTTTGGCCGTGTCCTTGTTTAGGTTGATGATTTATAGTTGGAATGAGAGGTTCCAGGCATTAGAAGGCCCACGTGTTTCCGCCTTCCTTCTTGCATCTCAGCCCTCACCTAGGGAAGAACCAGCTAGTCTGCTGGTTCCAGGAGGATGATGTGAGGACCTATTAGCAGAGTCACCGTACCAACCCACACGCTGCAATGAGATGCGGGAGAATAAATAGCTGCTGCTTTAAGACACGCAGTTGGGGGCAGCTTGTTACAGCTCAACAGCTAACAAATACACCCCACTTCACAAATAAAGAAAGCAGAACTGAGAAATCTTAGCACTGATTTTCCTAAGGCACATCATTTCTAGCTGGTTGAGTCAAGATTCAAACCCAGAGACATTTGATTCTTAACTGTTATGCTCAACTGTCCTTCCCAGGGACCCTCCTGTGAGTGAGCTATTTCCAGGAAGTTTTTCAGGGATTTATTTTTTATCTTTTCCTTTTAGACAGGCTCACTTTTGACTGGGATAAGGGATAGAATTAGTTTCCCAGCGAGCTTTTACTGCTCATAGGAAGAGCAAGCAGGGAGAGGAAGAGAGGCCGCCAGTACCCATCTCATTCACTATCTCTAGACCTAACTAGAGACCTTGTCACAGACCCCTGTGGCTTTGTTTCTGCCAGACATTAGCCTTGTTTCCCACCCCCTCCCTTCCACCTCAGTTGATTTCTAGAAATGGGTAGTTTCTTTTTTTTTCTTTTTTTTTTTTTTTTTTTTTTTTTTTTTTTTTTTTTTTTTTTTTTTTTTTTTTTTTTTTTTTTTGCGGTACTGGGGATTGAACTCAGGGGCATTCTACCTCTGAGCTATACCCTCAGCCCTATTTTTTATTGTTTTATTTTGAAACCGAGTCTCACTAAGTTGCGGAGTGCCTCACTAGGTAGCTGAGGCTGGCCGCGAACCCGGATTCTCCGGCCTCGGCCTCCCGAATGCTGGGATTACAAGCGTGCGCCACCACGCCCGGCTGGTAGTATCATTTTTAACAAGAAAACATTTTTTAAAATCTTCACCATACATTATTAATGAATTTTAGTGCTAGAATTTCAGCTAAGTGGTTAGATGGTTTGACAAAAAGTCTGATCTGCCTCTCAGAATACCTCAAATCATAACCAATAAACAGCTAGTTGCTGGTCAGCCTCTGGTGAGATAACATAGAGATGGTTCTGCAGATGAGGAGAACTTGGCGAGGGCTGGGGAACCTGTGCTCCAGGCTCATTTGGGCTGCGGACTGACTGCTTCTCTCTGGACCTTGATTTCATCAATTGCAGAGGAGGGATTGTCAAGAAGGCATGGTCCTTCTGGTCCCTTCCAGCTTTATCACACTCTGACTCTCTGCCACTGAGCACAAGACTGGAGAAGATCCAGGATGTGCCACAGGCACTGAGCTTGAGTCACGATTTCCCCCTTCAGGTCATCAGATCTGAACCTGTTATTTTCATGATGTGCTCTGAGCAACCCAAGATTTCATGTCACTGGGTAGAGCATAGATATAATTTGGAAAAGAGGAGGTTTCTCAAAAGTACAATACCAGTCCCCATTATTTATTTTTTCCATCTTATTTAAATAAAGATTGTGCATTTAAAGTTGTATTTGATTGAACAACTGTCCTTTTTTTAAAAAAAAATTTCCTTGACAAAAGCTATGAATTATTAATTTCTGTCATTGTATTCACTGAACAAATGTAATTGCAAGTAAATGTCTGAAGTTAATGAAAAAATTAAGGAAAAAGGATTTCTTTATACGAATTAATGAAACATTTCCACAAACCTCTTTGAAATCATGATTATGAAGCCTTGCAACACATCTTTGGAGATGCATATCTGCAGCAAAGGGGTTTGAGCTCTCCTTTTTTGTTGGCATGAAGGATGAAAACATTTTATTAGGATTGTACCAGCTGTGGAAATTAACACATACAAAGATTCTAACCTTAGCTCTCAAGTCTTCCAGTTCAATTTTCTCTGTCCTTCATTCCTTTTGAGTTGCCTTTTCTTTCTGGGAAGCCACAAGGGCTTTCTATCCTGTCATCCCAGCTGTTGCCATGACCAGGAATATTTTTATATGAACACAACATCATACAAATTTATGTTTAAATTTTTTGGAGAGAAAAAGACAAGACAAAGGTACACAGGAATTGGAACTCTGAATTGGCTGGCATTTAGCCTCCAAGCAGAGAGAGAACTTAAATAATTTGTGTTACCCCTCCAACATTCTATGAATAAGTCTCTACCAACATCTAGAAAGAACTAGAAATAGTCTTCCAACTCCCTATCATCCCCCAACTCTCTTGAGGAGATCTCTGCCCCATCCCCACCCCAACTCTCCTGTCTATTCCTGTAACTGAAGTGCAGTAGTAAAAACTAATCTAACACCAGCATACCTGGGTTCTGATTCAGGTTCTGATCTTGGCCCTAGGCAAGTCCCTGTTCCACTGAAAGCCTCATTTAAAAGTAAAGACCATAATTCTTGTCTCCTCATTGGACTGGTGTGAGGACTGAGTGAAATTAAGCCCAGTGTCAATGGTGAGATGCAAATGTGAAAAGCGACTTTTTATTTCAATTCCTTTTGTCTCTGGAGAAATTCCAGGAACCTTCAGGTAGCATGCTGCAGTTTCTGCATCAAGATGGAGACTGGAAGTCAATCATCTTCCTGGGATCACTGCTACATGGCCTTTCCCAGCATCCTTTGCAGTTTAATACAAGCATGTGTTCTAATAAGCCTTCTGTGTAGTTCTCCTAGCATCTTTTTCTCTTCTTCATTTTCCAGGCAGATGCACATCATGGAGCACTCCAAGTCTTGGCAGAGGGCAAGTCACAAGTTGGATGAACACTGGGTAGCAAATCACCATGTAGAAGTTCACTCTTGGAACATCCAATAGGGCTACAATCTAAGCAACAAATAAACCTTCACCATGGTAAACAGCCCCAGGACTTGCTTATCACAGTAGCTAATGTAACTTGCACTTACTAATTCACTGGAGTGAGTAGACCTACAAGAGGCTTGAGTGCAAATCACAAATCTACATATCTACAGACAATGCATGACAAACTAAATGAGCCTTTTTTTCCCCCAGCAGTATTTCACAATTGTTTTTCTGGGCTAACTGGCTCCCAATTTGTAAAATATAAGGAGAAGCTTAGGTTTGGAAAACTGTCCTGGTGGGATAATTGCTGTAATGGAGCAGATCCAACAGGAATTTCTTGATAGGAAACTACCAGGGTGCCATATCCTTGGTCACCCCCGTAGCCAACACAAGAATATTGCCACCAAGAGATGCATTGACATGGAGAGAGACTGGGTGAGGCTTATGATTCTGAGTTTTGCAATGCAGGATCTTTTCTTTCCTCTCTAGTATTGCCAGAGAAGCATCACTGACCAAATAGGGACAAAAAGGAGTCATGTTCTGAGTTCTCTTCTCTCTCTCTCTCTCTCTCTCTCTCTCTCTCTCTCTCTCTGTCTCTGTCTCTCTTTCTCTCTCTCTCTCTCCTCGCTCTCTCTTTCCTAGCATACATCTGCCTTTCAGATCTGAAGACTTTTTGATCATAAAAAAGATTACATGAAAAGGCATATTCCTATAATTTACCCAAACATGCATATTTCAATGTATGGATAACAGAGGCTCCAAATTACCCCCAGACCAACTCGCTATCCCTATTTAAGAGATCCTCTTAACTCTTACCCTGAAGTCTCCATAAATCTGCCTGATATATAGATGTCAGGCATTTTCTGGCAGTTGAAACATGAAACATGACATCAGCTGGGGATTAAGTTACAACTCATAAAGACCATGTTTATTTGCTGGTTCTGTTTAAAAATTTTTTCCAACTATCATTTTACTCAAATGGCCTCCTATTTTATGAGAAATAAAGTTAGAACTAATAAAGAAAGTCCTTGACAAGCTCAGCTAGACATGTAGGCTGTAGTTACGTTCATTGTGACCAAAATATTTAAATTATTTAGAGACAATTGTGAACTATTATTGTTCCATATGTTGACAAAATGGCACCATGAGCTGGCATGGAAATTTATAAAGCAAAAGTGAGAGAATGAATCTGAGAATTAAAGAAAGGCATGTTCAGAGTTAGAAGGAGAAGCCAAAGCACAAGGAAGTAGCCCCCACTGCAGACCTGCTACACTCCTCCCTCAGCAACTTGTACCTCTCAGAGGCTCTTTGAGTCTCTCAAAAGAGCTGTGGACCCAGAGAGAGAGAGAGAGAGAGAGAGAGAGAGAGAGAGAGAGAGAGCGAGCTACCCACTGCACCCTCTGTCCACTGCCCTGTTGGAGTCATTGATGAGAGGCTTTGTTCCCAAACATAGCAAACATAGCAGTGACTGATGTTAGAAGAAATTCTTTTTGCTTAAGGGTTCTGGGTACAGAAGCAGCCAAGATGAGAAACATGTTTTGTTTGTTGTTGTTGTTTGTTTGTTTTGTTTTATTTATTTATTTATTTTTGTGTGTATGTGTTATTAGGGATTGAAACCAAGGACATTCTGCCGCCAAGATACACTCTCAATCCTATTTTATTTTTTATTTATTTATTTATTTATTGCGGTACTGGGGATTGAACTCAGGGGCATTCTACCTCCGAGCTACGCCCCCAGCCCTATTTTTTTTTTTAATCTTTATTTTGAAACCGAGTCTCACTAAGTTGCGGAGTGCCTCACTAGGTAGCTGAGGCTGGCCGAAAACCCGGATCCTCCGGTCTCAGCCTCCCGAATGCTGGGATTACAAGCGTGCACCACCACGCCCGGCTCTATTTTATTTTTTATTTTGAAATGTAATCTCTCTAAATTGCTGAGGATCTGGCTAAATTGTTGAGGCTGGCCTCCAAACTGCGATCCTCCTATCTCAGCCTTCCAAGTACTAGGATTACAGGCATGTGCCACTGAGCCCAATGGGAACCAAGTTCTTGTAATTAAAAAGGTTGGTAATGTGGTATTTATACACTGCTACCAGCTCTCTTCCAACACCTCGCCCCCACCTAAAGCAAAAGCAAAAGGAAAAGCACCCCTCCCCCTAAAACTCAGACTATGAATAAAAACTTTGTGTTCCCAGGGCTTCACTCAAAGTAGGTGCTCAGTAAAATCTGTTCAATTAAATTCTACTCATTCACCAAATGTGGCCAAATATGTGTGAGGTAGCTGCCTAAATCATTGTGTCCTAGAGTCCAAAATTGGCCCCTTTCTGTTTCTATAAGATCCGTGAGCTAAATCATATGCTATCATGTTTGGAAACCCCTTTCTGTTTTACCCCTAAATTTCTTCTTAGAATGTCTGCCCTTTATGACTTTTTTTTTTTTTTTTTTTTTTTTTTTTTTTTTTTTTTTTTTTTTTTTTTTTTTTTTTTTTTTTTGGTACTGGGGATTGAACTCAGGGGCATTTTACCTCCGAGCTACACCCCCAGTCCTATTTTTTATTCTTTATTTTGAAACAGGGTCTCACTAAGTTTCGGAGGGTCTCACTAGGGAGCTAAGGCTGGCCACAAACCTGTATCCTCTGGTCTCAGCCTCCCAAATGCTGGGATTACAAGCGTGTGTCACCATGCCCGGCTCCTTTATGACTTTTAATACAATTATGCCTAGCATCTTACCTTAGCAGCACTGGAAATTCTGCTTCCCAAAATATGCCTTTCAAGAATTTCATCATGATTGTTGTCTTTTTTTTTTTTTTATGGTTTAACTTCATTTGAAGTGTCGGTTTCAGTAAAAATGATCCTATAAGAGATGTTAAAAGGCATTCTTAATATCCTGTAGTGAATCAGATGGATTTTTTCCCTGCCTGGATCGATTGGGCATTGCACTAGCCCAGGGGGCCTGATTGGGTCGGCAGGCAGAGTCTCTGGAAGGGGAGATGAACGTTCGCTCTCATTTTCCCTCAGTCTCACAAGGCCTCATGCTCTCCACTCTGCCCACAACATGGTTTTCCAAGTATAACCTTCCCACCATAAGACACTGTCTCTGACATTGGGAAGAATTATGTCTATTATCAATAAGGTGTGGTCTCCTCATTGATTTGGGGTTCTAGCTCACAGGTGAGCAAATTGTGTCCTAGACTCTAAACTTGGCCCCCTCCTGTTTTTATAATATCCATGAGCTAAGAAGGATTTTGACATTTTTAACTGATTGAAAAAGATATCAAAAGAAGAGCACGATGTTGTGCTATATGGGCGTTCCGTGAAATTCAAATTCAGTCCATATAAAGGTTTGCTTAGAAATCAGCCAGGCTCATTAATTTAGATAGTTTCTATTTTTGCTTTCATGATTCAGTGGCAAAGACCACACCGTCTGTAAAGTCTAAAGTATTTATTATCTGGTCCTTTTACAGAAAAAGTTTGCCAACCCTGTTAATAACCGGGCATTTGATGGCTTAGGAGATAAAGTGGCTGTGGCATTCTTGCACTTCTAATCTTCATTTACCGGTGCCAACTTTTGAAGCAACTCTTCTCCAGGGTGGTCATTTTTGTGTTTGTGTATGGTGAAACATTATTAACATAAAGTTTACTCTTCCAACTTTATTTAAGTGTACAATTCAGCAGTAATATGTACATGTCTTAGTTCATTTTCTATTGCTATCATAATAGAAATGAGCATCACAGATGGATAATTTATAATTTATTTGGCTTGTGGTTGTAAAGGTTGGCATCTTGTGAGGGCCTGCTGGCTGCATCAGAACATGGTGGAGGGCATCAAGTAGCCAGACAGAGGCTGGGTTATCCTTCCTCTTTTTGTGAAGCCACAAATTCGACATGAGAGCTCCACCCTAACACTTCCAAATACCATTAAAATATGGATTTGGGTGTTAAGTCTCCAAAACATAAATTTTGGGGACACATTCAAGCCATAGCAGGGCAAAGTTGTACAAAGTTGTACAATTGTCAACACTATCCATCACCCCAAACAGAATCTCCCGTTCCAACTTCCCCTCAGTCCTGGCAACCACTGTTCTACTTTCTATTGAATTTGCCTGTTCAAGATAAACCATGTCAATAGATCCATGCACGTGGCCTTCTGTATCTGGTTTCCTTTACTCAGTATCATGCTTTCCATATTCATTCATTGTGTAGTCAGATCAGAACTTTACTCCTTTTTAAGGCTGAACAATATTCCATTGTATATACATACCAGTGTATGTATACCTTCGGATTCGCTCAAATATGTGACATCAATGGAGACCCACATGCAAAAGCCACCATGCTCAGAAGGAAGTAAAAAGTGGCAAAAGGCTTTCTCTTCTGCATGTGTACCTCCATTCACATCCGACTAAGACCACATGGTTCAAGGAATTCTTTTGGTCTAAGCACTTACTTCTGTGCACATTTGTAACACCTTAGGTGGTGAGCCTTTTCTTAGGTTTAGAGAAAACCTAGAGGGCTTAGAGATATTACCTTTTTCACAGATAATTTCTGTGAAATGCTTCAAATAGAGATGACTGTGCCAATTTCCTCCACCTAAGCTCTTTGAGTGTGTATGAAAAAAGACACCCTCAGTTAGTGACAACACCTGCATGTGTACAGTATGTATATGTTATCAGGTTGTAATTCTGTAAAGTAAAATGATCTAAACAAGAAAAGTAGTAACAAAAGCCACCGTTCTTCAAACAATGTCTAATGAGTACGTCCATCACTGCGCTGGCACTGAAACTACAGAAAAAGACGAGATGTGTTTCATGACATCAAGAAACTTATGTCTAGTGCTATGATTCAGAAATGGTTACCAAGGTACCCAGGATGAGACAGTGAGTTCTCATGGACACTGCTGAATTATTTTTAATTTCTGAGGAAAACAAAGTAACGCTTGTCAGACACCGTGCAGACTACGTGTTTGATGTAGTTCATAGTTTCAACATTAGATCATACTACCTATCTTTTGATGACATCCTATCTTTGAGCAAGTTTAGTATTCAGGGATGGTTGTGCTAAAAAGAACTCTATGAAGATCAATATGGAGCAGGAAAAGCAGGTGGCAGGGTCCCATCTAATTCCTTGCTTAAGAAGTTTTTCAGAGCTGCAGAGGCACATTGTAAAATTGTGGGTATTGGAAAATAAAATAAACAGATTTTTCTTTTTTTTTTGTGGTACTGGGGATTGAGCCCAGGGGCATTGTATCTTGGAGCTAAACTCCCAGCCCTATTTTCTATTTTACTTTTTTTTTTTTTTTTTTTGAAAGCATCTCTCCAGGTTGCTGAGAGTCTTGCTACATTGCTGAGGCTGTCTTTGAACCTTCTATCCTCCTGTCTCAGCCTCTCAGGAAATGGGATTACAGGTCTGTGCCACCATGCCTGGCTCAGAACTTTTCTTTTTTTTTTTTTTTCAATTTATGTGTGGCTTTTAAAAGTGCCCACTAAGTTTTTAGAATATAAATATTTATTGAGTTATTTGAGTCTGAATACTTAAGAAAGAAAACCATTAGGTAATTCTTTTGAACTAAGTAAGAATACTGTGAAAAAATCACCAAGACACCAGGGGACCAATGAATTAAGAATGTTGATGATCCAGCTGGGTGTGGTGTAACACACCTATAATCCCAGTATTTGGGATACTGAGACAGGAAGATCATAGGTTAGAGGATGGCCTCAGCAACTTAGTAAGACCCTATTTCAAAATAGGACTGGGGGTGTAGCTCAGAGGCAGAATTCTCCTGGGTCTAATCCCCAGCATAAACAAACAAACAAATAACAAAAAAATAAACATGTGTGCATATGTGCCTTTACCAACTTGTACCTAACAAAGATGTATGATTACAATGCACCAATAAAAAAATTAAAAAGAATCTTCTAATCTTGCAAATCAGATATGCTACTCATGATGAATATATGAGCATTTTTTTAAATCAAACAAAGCCAGAGACAAAGGCTATATGGTATGTAAACAATTCAGCAACAAGCAATGTCGCTGCTGTTATAATTCAAGGGTAATCAATGTGATGCCATCGGCATTAATAACACAGAGTCGATATGCACAAACTTTTAATATAAGCCTAATTATGAGTGTCTCTTTGCATGAAACTAAAGATATTGAAAATGTTGACATTGGGGAGGTGCCCTTGGATCAAAACTCAGGAGGAAGTCAATAATCTATTATGATTTTCATTTTGCAGAAGTAGTGCTATTATTTCAAAAGGTCTCAGAAATCAATTGGGCATTCAGTATATCTGTGTAATAATGACATCCTAATTAAAAATCCCAATCTGAGTAGCACAAAGGATGATGTTTAATCTCTAATCAATGGACATCAAGTCCAGAAGTTATAGATGCAATAACCCTTTTTAATGAACTTTCCAACTTTTCTCAGATTTGGCCTGCTTTTCTCTCTACAATTTTGGAAGCCTTTTTCTTCTAGAAACATTTCTGAGGCAGCAGAGACCGTTTGGTAAAACAAGCACATAAATTAAAGCAAGAAACATCAAAGAAAAATATCTTCAGAATTGTGTGTGTTTCTTTTTAATTGGAATTTATAATTGCTCCTAATTACAGGACATATTTTAACTGTTCCTTTGAGAGGCTGAGGGAGGAGGGGTGGAGCCCTGTCCACTCAAGCCACGTGAGCTATAACCTTGACATTTTAATTAGATATTATTTTGAAATATGTAAAAAAGGATTTACATACTCAGCAAAACCTATTATTGATTGTGCAATTTGCTCAAGGAGACAAGATGATACACAATTTAAAAATAGTCAACTCCTCGACGGAGCTGTAGAAATTGTTAAGAGGATGGAAGGGGCAAAACATGTCACTATTCTGAGGACATTCATGTCTTCTCTAGGCAAGATCCCTTCTTCCCAGCACCATAGCGTCAGTGGCAATATAAGACTAGATGAAGGGAGGGCGGTTCAGATGATTTATGGGCCCCCCACACCCATCCTGCAGATAAAACGGGAGGTCAGAAGAGGGTCAAGAATCTTCTCTTTGAAAAGCATTTCTGGTGCCCTATTACCTGGCTGCAGGAAAATGATTAAAACAATCCCTCCAGTCCTCTTCTCATGAGATGGCTTGCTCTTTTATGCTTCAATAAATTAACAATTTGGGACAGAAGTTTTGGGACAGCTGAGACAATCCTGTCTCCTAAACTTTGCCATCATAGAGGAGCTGGGAGCCCAATGAGATGAAATATGTTGCTGATATCCATTAGTCAGGACAATATGCTCATGGAACTCTCTGGAAGGGAACACACAGGGTGGAGAAACCCATCATTCACCACCAAAGTGAAAAGTTGTAACTGTTCAGAATCCTGGGTCCTATTCCAAACTCAGAAACACGGAGAAGGCATGAGGCTTCTAAATGAAATCTCAATGAAGTTTGAGAGAAGCCTGGGTGGGAACAGAGGAGCTCTGCCAGATTTGAGACCCTGGATACCAACCTCTGCCCCAGGCATGCTGGGCATGGTGCTATAGAGATACTATACAAAGAAAGATGCCTGCTTGGGAGGACAAATTTGGAGAGACTGCACTGCTTGTCTGACTCCATTGTCCATGCTTTCTTGCTGCCAAAATCAGAATCTAAACTGGAGAATGTGGAAGCCATTGGGGCAAAAGACTGCTCGAGCCCCTCCACTCAGTCCCAGCAGTCGGCATGAGCTTCAGCCTTGAGTGCTTGTCTGCAGGGAGGGGGGGACTCACTTCTCTCCTCAAGCTGTGCCCTGGTGGCTGAGTGTCAGCCAGCCAATCCACTTTCAGGGACACTTGTGCCCATGGTGATCTCCAGCCCCAGAGGTGGCCCCTGATCTGTGTCACAGCATATGAAGTGGCTGCAGGTGGGGCGGTGCCCAGTAAGAGAAGAATAAGAGGGAAATGTGGGGAGTTGCTTAAGTGAACCTTAAGAGATCTGACTCCATTTTTTTTTTTTTTGACTCTGCATTGGTAAAGCAGATCAATCACATTGGTATAAGATCCAAACACTGCACTTCTGAGAAGTTGAGGTGCTGGTGGAGAGGAAGAGAGAGGACTCCCTTCTGCACGCCCCTTCACCTCTATATAGGCTTGTAGTTCCCAGCCCTTCTACAGGGAGGGGAGACAGGAGGCTCTTGGGATACTGGAGCTGACTCTGCTTCTTGCTTTCAATCGCTCCAGTAGGTCAGACTCTTCCTCATCACGGATGGTCACTAAGAACCAGCACGAGTTGCTTCTGGGTAACTCCATGCCCTCCAGCCCTGGGTACCAACTCCTTATACCCATTCACATGAATGCCCTGCAAAACATGGAGATTGTCCCTGGGAGAGAATAAAAAGCACAAAGTGGTTGTCGGGAGGGAATGCAGAGGAATCCTCCTCCATTCTGGTTGCCTGCCCATCTCACACATGGGATGTTTTCTT
The DNA here is from genome assembly GCA_004027655.1 of Graphiurus murinus. Taxonomy (NCBI): domain Eukaryota; kingdom Metazoa; phylum Chordata; class Mammalia; order Rodentia; family Gliridae; genus Graphiurus; species Graphiurus murinus. The sequence continues at coordinate 92,433 of PVLC010001019.1, forward strand.
CATGGGGGACAGAAGCACTGGGCATGTATTCCCAGTGGGACTGCAGGGGGGGGGGCACATCCCTTAAAAATCCACCCTGTTTCTAGGATGTGACTGTATTTCCTCCATACACCTCAATTGAATTTCCTGTGGATTTCAGATCATCTTTTATTTCCAATTATGCTGCTGTTCACATTATCGATTTGCAGGATACAAATGTTGAATGACAAGAGAAGGGAATGCAGGGGGGAGGGGAGAAGATCTCCATTTTGCCTGAAGGATAAGATACTCGGAACGCCACCCGCACTGCATCTCCGGAGCGTTCATCAGCGTGGCAGAGGCTGGCTCAATTATCTTTGTGTCAGATGATTATCTGAGAGCTTAATTTAATCTCCATTATCCTCCCCCGTCATATTTCAATTAAATCTGCTATCAGAGTGTTAACACATCTTTGAACCTGCTATTTCTTCAGTTAATTTTCCACTAAGAGGTGCTGGAGAGTAACAGATGTCATAATTATGCAATTATTAAGTGTATTTGACACTCGTTCTCTCAGGATTTTGTGGTTGGAGTAGGAGCGTTGAAAAATTAATCTGATGACAATATGCTTCCGTTGTGATCCGTAACACCACTGCAGGCTGGGCGCCTGTCCTGCTGTTCCTGAGGCTGCCGCTGAGAAAGATGAAGGATTAACTGATTGTGCGTCAGATTTGTTTCACTTTTGTACATCTGGTAAATTGGGTGAGTTCATTAGGCAGAGCAGAAGTTCAGAGGCAGTTTGGATTTATTTATTTATTTTTTCTTAACCTTCTTCAAGACTCAGGAAGTACAGCAAGCATGTCTCAGAGTATGGGGTGAAGCAATAATTTTAGTGCTAAGGGCAGATAAATCTTGACTTTAAAAATCGTGGAAGCCGGGCGTGGTGGCACACGCTTGTAATCCCAGCATTTGGGAGGCTGAGACCGGAGGATCCAGGTTCTCGGCCAGCCTCAGCTACCTAGTGAGGCATTCTGCAACTTAGTGAGACCCTGTTTCAAAATAAAGAATAAAAAATGGGGGTTTAGCTCGGAGGTAGAATGCCCCTGAGTTCAATCCCCAGTACAGAAAAAAAAAAAAAAAAAATCTTGGAGTGTAGTGAGGATTGGAGATCAAGTGTCTGTCTGGCCTGGATACCGTCATATCCTCCCTTTGAGGTTCGGTTCCAGGAGGAAGGAGCAAACTGACTCTCTCTACCTCTCCCACCTTCACCATTCCATGGAATTATCACAAGCTGTTGATTCTCTCTGTGAAGCCATATCATTTGTACTTAGAGCTAAATACTCAAACTTGTTAAATTTGAGGTCTGAAAAGACGTCACTGTCTCTCTTGGGGTCTGTAAGTTCATTAAGACCAATAGCTCAGTAGGGCATCGAATTCTAGTTGTGATATTTACAAGCTGTGTGACCTTAGACAAATTGTTTACCCCCTCTGAGAATCAATGTCCTCCTCTACTAAAATGGGAAAATGGTATGATGATATTTATTTCAAAAGATTATTATGATGATCAAATGAAATATTCTCTCTGTCTCAGCCTATTTCTATTCACATATCTGGCTCATGTCTCGCAAAGGAACTGAAAACACATAGGGAACTTGAGGTTAAGACTTGATATGCAGACTGAATGAGTGTGGCTACCTTTGGAAATTTCTTTCTGACGTCACAGAAGATCCTAAGGTTTTGCGCAGTATTAAAGAACACTGACTGTCCATGGAGAATAAAGCCCTTACCATTGAAGACCAAGGACACCGCGGCCAGAGGGGACCTGCACATGTAACCTCCTGCTGGCAGCAGGATGGGGACCCGCTGAGCCCCCCCTTCCAGCTCAGGGTCTTTCTTCCCTGCCTTTGACCTCTTAGCTGGTGCGATCAGTGGTACATGAATGCAGAATCACTGGTCGGCCACATCATTCTCATATCGTCTGCATCTCATCAAAGCCTGCTCCTCCTCAGGCCACTCATCACACTCACACTGACGTGCCTTTGGCTAGTGCGTGGAACTCTTCACTTAGTGGAAATCAAATCTGTAAGAAAACACTGTGGCTAAGTGGGTGCTATGATCTCAGCAGTGAGTGTGTTCACTCACACTCTTCAGTCCTTGAGGGCTTCTGACACACCCTGGGCTCCTATAGAAGACATCTGGAAACCACTATTCCATGTCACAAGTTTTATCTGTGTAGACTTTCATTGTATGGATGAAGACTTTGCATTTGACAAATTCCTTTTTGTTGAGCACCTAGATTGTTTCTGATTTGTCTTAAAAAGGGTTACAAGAAATCCTGTATTTGGTATGAATAGTTCCCTTTTATGTGGATAGGATCCTTGGCAGATTTGCATTCTGGTAAGAGTTGGTTTCATTCTCTCAGGGAAGATAATGAGATTGGATAGAAAGACTTTGCAGTGGATTCCTATGTTTATCAGTGCCAACAAATTAAGTAGAATATACTACCATTCTCTGGCATTTGGGTGTTTGGAGATAGATGATTAAGCCAAAGAGGGAATTTGTTGGATCAATGAATTCCAAGGAAAGCAGCTGTGAATTCCAAGGAAAGCAGCTTCAGGTATTGTTGGATCAAGGGCTTAAATGATGTCATTGAGTTTATCACCAGGTGTCCCTCTCTCTATCAGCATCCTGTGCCCTCTCTGTGCTGGCCTTATGCTCATACACTGCATGTCACACATGCTTTGCTACCATTCAGTCAAGGAAGGGACCAGCATCGGGTTTGGTAACTTTCAAAAAGAGTTTTGTTGTATTTTGTTTTAAACCTAATGTTGTGCTATCAATCTCCTCCTCCTCCTCCTCCTCCTCCTCCTCCTCCTCCTCCACCACCTCTTCCTTTTTTGGTACTGGGGATTGAACCCATGGGAGTTCTACCTCAGCCCTTTTGTATTTTTTTTCCTTTTGAAACAGGATCTCCCTAAGTTGCTCAGGCCAGCCATGAACATGTGATGCTCCTGTCTCAGCTTCCCAAGTACTGGGATTACAGGTGTATATCACCACACCAAGCTTCAATATATTCATAGAGCCCACGTGACCTGGACATCCCTCCTTCGCTCCTACACATTTGTTCTCCATGCTTCCTACCTTTCTATGAACTGCTTCAGCTGGTCTCCTTTTTCCTCTAGCCTCTGACTGTATTGGGCTGGTGGGAGACTGTGTGAATTTCCCAGGACCACATGACACAATACCACAAACTGCGTGGCTAAAACCAACAGAAATCTTTTTTTTAATGACAGTTCCAGAGGCCACAAGTCCAAAATGAAGGAGATGGCAGGAACGTGTTTCCTTGGAAGCCCGTAGGACATCCTTCCTTGACTTCCAGCCTCAGGGATTAGTCAACCATCCTTGGTGTATACACACCTCACTCCAGTCTCTTGTCACGTAGCCATCTGTGCCTCATGTGTGTCTATCTCTGTGTGTCTCCTCTTCTCATGAGCCATATTAGATCAAGGGCCCACCCTACTCCACTATGATGTTATCTTAACTATGTCTGCAATGAATCTATTTCCAAATAAGGGCACATCTGATGTACTGGGGGTTAGGACTTCCACCTAAAGGACACAGTTCCACCCGTAACCCATAGTATCAGATAGAGAGAAAGAAGAGAAAGACCGGAGATGCTTCCGCTGGGATGGAAATGTCTATGCTCCCTTGTTCTTCCACCGAGAGCCATGGGCTAGCTCTCACAGCCCCGAGGATTCTGGTGACTCCTCCTTGCCCCATCAGGCTTAAGGGTGGTGGAAAACATCATGCTTTCCTAACCCTGTCTCTTCTCCTTATTGATTTCCTGTCATTCAACTTTCTTCCCTTGTCCTGCCCTACTGTACAATCTCCTGTGTCTCAGGAGGTGGAACTGATCACGTGACATGTGACTGTTACAGCTTCTGAGAGCAAAGTGTCTCAAACTGTAATGTGAAGAAAAATCTTGTGAGGTTGTTGTTAACATGTGGAATCTAACATGTTAGGTTGGGGTGGAGTGGAGTCCCTCTGCATTTCTCACAAGCTCTCAGGTGATGGTGCTGATGCTACCAGAGGGTAGAGGAGGCAGCTTGAGGCTAAAGCCAGGAATTAGGGACAAGGAAGGGAGGGAAGTCAGCACACCCAGGGGACTGGAGATGCGCGGGAGCATGGTTGCCTGGGAGAATTAAGTCTGTAACGTCTAGAGCCAGAGGCCTCATCAGATCCCCACTTCAGAATAGGACACTGCTGAATAGGGGAGTGAGAACTTAAAAGATGCTACAGCCAGGTGAGGTGTTGTGTACCTGTAGTCCCAGTTACCCAGGAAGCATTTGAAACCAGCCTGGGCAACACAGCAGGACCCCTTCTCAAAAACAAAATAAACAAATAAAAAAACAATAAATACCACTCTTCCTTGCTTCCTCTAATATCTTTTCACTATAATCATAACCATATGTTATTACCTTAAAAATGATTGCTGAGATCTCTTCATTACCCCTGGCCATGTTTCAGGCCTGGTCTCCCCTCTGTCCTCAGACACAGCAGCTGCAGGCTTGTAGCCAGTCCTACCTGGGGCATAAGTGGGCCCTCTGCAAAATCTGGGAGCCCCAAAGGGTCATCTTCAGGGGTCTTAGCTGCTCCTTTCAGGCCTCTGCCCTGGAGAAAGGATGTGACAGCTGCTAGCCAATGTCACTGCAGGTCGCTGGGCAATCTCTCTTGGGAGGGGCCAATTGAGCCACATCTTATTGCCCTGTGTTTAAAACAGAGTGGCCTAGTGCTCTTTGCTGTGGTTCCAAGTCCACGATGAAGCAAGTTTAGAAATGAAGAGGAAGCTTTTGCACATTTCACATTTTTCATTTTTCTAGCAATCTGACCCTACTGTGACACCCAAGTGCTGAGATGCAAAAAAAAAAAAAAAGAGAAAGGTCTGCAATCAACTGGAAAAAAAGACACAAGGCTTGTCCTTCCCAGAGAACTTGAGAAGCATCTCTAGAAGGTCTCAGCTCAAGAAAGGAAATCTCAGCAGCCCCTAGGTCAGAGGGACTTGGAAGGGGTCAAGGCTTTCCTCGGCCTCTGAAGTTGGGCCATGTGGGCGACCATCAGTCATTCAGTCTGTCTTTCCTGTGGGGACACTCTGAACTGGGAGGTTGGGGTTGTGTGTACATCGTTCAACTTTCAGCTCTCAAATTCTACAGCCACTTAGGGAAATCCATGATGTAGACATGCACCGAGCATGGGCAACAAACACACATTTCTTCTGTGGGCTTTCCCACTAAAATGCCACCAAAGAAAGTCTGTCTCATCATCATGAACGTGGAACTCAGACAAACCCCCTCCCGCTCCATTGCGTAATTCCCTTTCCCTTTCCCAATTTTATTCCCCTCTTTCCCTTGCCTTTCTTTTCCATTCCTTCAGCCTTTTATTTTTTTTTTTTTGCAAAGCAATCTAGTGAAAGACCGCCCCATGGAAGGTTTCATATACAAGAAATTGCTATTTTTATGCAGTCTCCCTTAGGGTATGCTCCAGCACAATCCATACTTTTGTGGGCATTTTTTTTCCCTATAATATATTTGTAGCCAAATTGTGGAACCAGCTTCAAGAAAATTAAACAGAACAAGAGAAGCCATGTGCCCCACAATTAAAGGAAACACTCCAAGTAGCAATAGGAACCCAACAGGACAGCCTGCCTTGCCAAGCAGAAAATGTGCAGCCAGAAAACCTGCCAAGTATCCCTGATTTGTAAAGATTTTTTTTCCATATTTAGGTAAATTAATGTAATTATTTAATACCTCCTGCAATGGTAATAGGATTGTGTTTGGGCCCTTTCGACATATGGTGCTGGCACCAGAATCCTCTTTGAGGGAGAAAAAGGGTGTAGAAATATATCAAGGCTCAGACCGCACTTGCTACTTTTAATGTTGGAGGTCTGCCTGGCCCTCCGCCGGCCTGGCGTGTGAGAGAATGGGGACAATTGATTAAGGTCCCTTTCACAAGCTGACGGGCACAGCAGGCACACATGCTACCCACTGCCATGGCCCATGCTTGGGCTCCAACTGTCCTGCGGGCTCGTTAGGGAAGCCTGGCCTTTGGATTTGTGACCAACCAGTATGTAGTCTTTCCCCTAAGATTTCTGAAAGTTAGTGGGCGATCAGGAGCCTGAGTTCCTTTACTTTCTTTTAGGTTCTTGTAGGTCACCTCATTTTCAAAGATGTCACCTGTCTTAATCTATTTTCTGTTGCTGTAACAGAATCCCTGAGACTGGGTAATTAATAAAGAAGAGAAGTTAATTTTAGCTCCCAGATATGGAGGCTGGGAAATAGCAGAGCACAGCATCAGCATCTGCTGCACTCCTGGTGAGGGCCTTCTTGCTGCTTCAACTCTTGGTGGAAAGCAGAAAGCAGGCAGGTGCACGAAGAAGAGATGGGTGAGAGGTGGGCTTGCTTCCTAACAATCTGCTTTCAAGGTAACTGATTCTGTCCTGAGAGAGGAAGAACTCATTTCTTGAGAAAGACTAATTCATCTATGACGACTGCTCCCATCACCCCAACACCTCCCAACACTGTTGCACTGAGGAATTAAGTTCAAACACATGAGCCTTAGAGAAACATACTCAAACCATAGCTTCCCAGTCTAATTCCCTGGCCTCTGTAGAGTGCCATCTTGGAAGCTTGTACCTACAATACTGGAGCCCATGGATATCTTGTCTGTTTATAGCACTAAATGGCAAAGCCACTTAAACCCAAAATCTGAACTATCTCTCTAGAATAGAACATCTATGGGATGAGGTCAAAGGTCACAGCCATTGCCTGAAAAACAAGAAGAGCATCAACAACATTTTACTTTCTAAATAATTGACTATTTAGGCTTGCAATCATAGAGAGAAGATAAGATAAAGACACATGACACAAGGAGAAAGGAAGGGAGACATGATGAAGGCTGACTGTGCGTTCCTCTCTCGGTGCAGTGAGTTGAGGGGAAGACCTGACCGTGCGCCAAAGCTGAAGCTGACTTACCCCAGTGGGTGAGGCTTGCTTAAAAGACAGAAAGGAAATGTCCATTTCAGATTGGTTATGTCAAGTTTGGAATAAAAATGGTGCACTTAGGGCTTTATGAGAAATGAAATACAGAGTACTTTTTGAGAGGAAGTAAAAATGAAGTTGGATAAGTAGTCTTAGAACAAGTTTTGGAGAAACAGCAAGTCTTAGAGTTAAAGCAAGTTTTTCAAAGACTTCTTAAAAGTAACAACAACAACAACAAAGTACTATTGTATGCTTTAGTATCTCCACAATCTTATTCCTCTGTGACAATTAACTTTCACCTCACAATGCTACCATGCTTCACCTGGGAGAATTTCTATTTGCCTCTAAGGATAGCTGTCATTTATGACCATTGAGCAAGGTTTGAAGGAAGGGCTCCAGTGGTTCTTGCTCTAGTGGTAATAGCCGGGGACAGAAGCCAGTCTCTGCGCCAAAGGGCTCCTGTGTCAGTGGAAGTGACCAAGTGGCTGGTTCCACCTGGGATGGTGCTGGGTTTATCTCAAGTGCTATGATGATTTGTAACTAGAAAAGCTGAATTGCGATGTTTATGGATCCAGGCTCTGGACTGAAAGTTGTGTTTCTCAATTCATAAATCTAAAGCACTGAGGAAGACTTCCAGGCCCTTGGAGACCCATCAAAAACTGTCCAAATCTTCAATGTGGATTACCTCTCCATTCATTCCAGCCATATTCCAGAATGAACACATTTCCAAGAGTAGCGATCGACGATTTCTTACCATATGCCATTCCTTCCATGCCTTTACCCATAAGTGGATCATGCTTCGTACAATACTGATTGAGAGGCTATTTTACGAAGCATGAATCTGCACTGTGGAACAATGGCAGGATGAGGTGTTATGCAAGACCCAGAGGATGATAGGTACTTGACAAAGATCCAGTGAAACCTAGCTGAATGAATAGAATTTTAAGAGTCCTATCTGGGTTGTTGACCTGAGCTTGTCTTTAATGTTAAGTTGTTAAGTCACCTCTTTTCTAGGAGTCTCTGTTCATCATCATTGACATGTCTTCTTTATTCTATGTTGCTGTGAGATTCAATCTGCCATCTAAACAGTGGGATTTTCCCCATTACCTCTTCTGATACTGTTCATCTCTCCGAGCATATATGAACAATGTGGATTTCTTTGTCTCTGAAGCCAAGGGGAAGGAAAAATCTGAGAGGTTATCAGTGAACATAGACCCACAATCCGGGGATGGCTCCCTGAGGTCATTAGGAACCTTATTATGGTTTCTCTACCTTTCCTATTTTTAGTAGGTCCCTGGCTTATAGATGGTTGTAAATATATCATAATACTATCTTTGTGGAACACCTATCCTTTAATTCATGGTTTATTCATTCATCAATAGCTGTGGCTATGTGAGAGATGTTGAAACCCTTGTCTCAAGAAGCCTGTAAGTCATGCGGGCATGACAGACACATGTTATTCTGAAGGCCAATTTCAATAATTTGGTAATGGTTGCCATGTTAAGAAGGATTCTGAGGCAGGAAATGGCATAATCAATTAGTAATATTTCCAATGGGAATAGTGGGGGAGAGAGGTAATGTGTTAACAACATTAATGAATGCAAAAATAATGTAGTATTCTCTAGTCCTAGGGCTTGATGTCACTGCATTGATATAATACTAGATGTGAAAAAGCTTTCCAACTACAATGGCTTACACATAATAGAAGTTTCCTTTGCACTCAAAGTCCAAAATGGAGCGCTCTGTCAGTCAGTTTACTCACAGGTGGTGACTCAAGGACTCAGAGTCCTTCTACATCGTGGCTCTGTGATCTTTAACATGAGACTTTCAGGAGATGGTGTCTTTCTGCATGAAGCCAGTAGAAGGCAGGAGGTACAAGCCCCTGCTTCTCAAGCTCCTGGTCTGAAAGTTACCTATGACTTCTGCTCATATTTCACTGGTGACATTCCATGGCGACATCTAGCTGCAAGGCAGACTGGGAAATGTAGTCCTGGTTGTGACGTGGCTTCCTAGCAGCAGCTCCACCGCACCTTTGGTAAACAGGGAGTCAACTCTAAGCAGAGCCCTGATTTCTTCTAATCAAACCTGTGCCTTCCCTGCCTGGCCCCTTTCATCCAGATTATTTCTCCATCCAGTTGTCCCTGGGCATCTTTCAGGGATTGATTTCAGGACTCTCAAAGAAAGTATAAAATAATATAGTATTTGCATCCTCTCTTACACTTCAAATAATCTCTAGATTACTTATGATACCCATACAATGTAAGTGCTATGTAAGTAGTTGTTATACCGTATTGATCGGGGGATGATGACAAGAATAAACAATGTTTGCACATGTTTAGTCCAGATGAAACCATCACACACCGAACAACATAGTGTGTGAATGAGATTCAAGGCAAACAATGCTCAAATGCATCAATTTATTTCTGGGGATTCACAGTAGTGCCCAGAAAATCTAAATTTTGCTTTTGGGGACTTTTTGCAGAAAAATATTCAATCTGCAGTTGGTTGAATCCCAGGATACAGAACCCATGATATGGCAGATCAGCTGCATATAGGAATTATAGGAATGATGTGATAGGTTTAGGTTTAAGGTAAAGATAGTAATTTCCAATTCTATTTCAACTATCCCTGGAGTAAAAACCCAGAGACATCTCATCATGCACATTTCCAGCTCTGGCTGGTGTCCTCAGGAGGGGCTGTTTTAGGGGAAAACACCGACAGGGTATGCAGCCATAAAGTTTGCTAGGACTTTGCCCTGGGGAGAATTCAGGGATCTGAGCTTCTATTCCCCATGTCCCTACCTGAAGCTTGGCCTTTAAACTCCATGTTAGAAGCTCTGGAACTGCCTTTTCTAAATATGTCATTCTAACAGCACCTGGTAGCCCAATATAAAATTAATTGTACTGTATCTTGCAAGCCATATAGAGCCTTTATGGTGGAGGGCAGCATTAGATCTTTTCACAAATATTAGCAGATAATTTTTATCTAATTTCATTAACTCTGGTTAAATTTTTTTTCTTTATTTAGCTCCTTTTGTTGCTAATTACGAGGACTCTCCTAGCCTCTCCATCCCTGTCCATGAAGCATATGGAGGAAACTCTGGCTGACCAAGGCATTCCTACTGGTTTCTCTAGAGTTTCTTTCTCTGGCAGTTGACTCTAGATTTCTCTGGAGCAGGCACAGTGATAAAACCAGTGTTGACTCCTCCTGCATAGATGTGCCGGCCCAGACTCAGCTAGGTCAGTACACATACACCTTTCTCCACATTCTCTTCCCAAAATAATCCTCACTCTGGAGAAAGGCCTAGGGAAAGAAGGAGACAGGACTAGATCCTATGCAAGCTCCTCTTTTATTTGCTTTGTGATCTTGGCCAATTGTCAACTCTATGAATCTCAGTTTATTCACTTGTAAAATGGTGATGATAATTCCCTCTTTTAGGGTTGTTGTGAAATTAACATGGGGTCATTTATTATAGCACCTGTGGGATATACTGGGCTCAGGTATCTGTTAGGCTACAGTGATGTATTTTTCTGTAACAAATGACTCCTAATCTCAGGGTCTCAAGACAATCTAAGTTTATTTCTCCCTAAAAGTCCAGTGAGGTTGCTTCTGATGGGATGGCTTGCCAGAGTGGCTGTCTTCCTGAGGTGATTTGAGGACCTAGACTTCCTCCACCCTCTGACTCTTTGGGCTATCTTCTGTAGTCTTGAGGACTTGGCTTGCAGTCCCTCAATCAACACAGGTGGATGCTCCTCCTCTTCTGTCTCTGGACTCCAGTCTCCCTCTGAGTTGGGACACAAGCTTTACAAGAGTGAGTCGCCTGCTCACTCTTGGTCTGTGTACTAGTGCACTGGGACCAATTTTCTCCATCAGACTGGCACACACTAGTGCATCCTAGGGAGGAGGATGCTTCTCTGGGTGACCACTGAGGGGCCAGAAGTTGTGGCCTGGATGCATTGAACACTGACCAGTGAGAAAGGAGAGAAAGAGATAAGCAGATAAACCCTCTTCTTTCCCACTCCCATGGACTGCCCCAGCATGCAGTCCCCTTGCAGCCTACCACGACACTTTATCATGCTTTACCCAATGGGGTAGTCAGTACACTGGAGCACCACACTGCATCGCTCCATATCTTCCTTGCATCTCATCTGACCGTCGTGGGTTTGTATATCCTAATGAAGTGTTGTATCTCAACCTTAGCCATTGATCCTGTTTGCCCTTCCATCCTTAATTGTCTATTCTATGGACCTCTCTACTCTCAAGTTTCTGATTTCTGACTATACTGTGTTGTATTTGTCTGCTTTCTGATACATAATTTAAAAACTGAGAGCTGTATACTTATAAAGAAAAGAGGTTTATTTATCTCATAGTTTTGGAGACTCTAGAACATGGTGCCAGCATATGATTAGCTCTATGAGGGTCACGGCATGGTAGAAAAATGGAAATGTAATTGACAGCAAGCACTTGGAAAGGCCTTGCTTTATAGCAGCCCACTGTGAATCCAACTAATCGGGGTTCCTTGAGAACTATGTTAAGCCCTTCTAAGGGCAGAACCCCAAAGTTCTGTCATTCAGCTGGGTCCTACCCCTTAAAGGTTCCACCACCTCTCAGCATCACCACACTAGCAATCAAACTTACAGCATGTGAGCCTTTGGGGAGCACACACAAACCATCCCAAAGAGTAGTGCTCGTCAACTTTGGGATGGCCAAATGGAGGGTTCCTTGCTCTCTGTTATCTTGGGAACTTTACCCAGACTCTTTTGCCTGTGTGGAATGCTCTTTAATCTAGAAATCATTCCTCTCTCTCTTCATTAATTTATCTGAGACCTCACACAAGGGGTACCTTCCTTGGGGAGGCCTGACCCGTCCTCACTCTCAGCATTGCTTGGAGCCTCTTGTACTTTTGTAATATCTCATCCTTTACCTCCACTGCACACACCACGGTCTGTAATTATCTATTTGTGAGAGTATTTGAATGATAACTGTTTTCCCTACAAGACTCTAAGCTCGACGATGCGTAAAACAACATTATTCTGTTTTGCTCTTCACTCTATTAGCAAAACCTATTATAGTTCCTGGCTCAAGGTATGAGCTCGGGAAATACATGTTGCATATCTCTAGCTTCTTCTCCCAGGCCTCATTTTCCCCTCTAACCCATGGTAAGGCAGTACAGGTGGACTCTGAGGGCTTCTCACAGTAGGTGATTATGTGCTTAAACATCAGTTAGTTTGTAGATGTGAATTCAGATCTACATACTCCCCTTTCAGAAGTATTTGCCCTTTGGAAAGGGTCCCATAGTGGAAATGCACATGCATCTTCTTTTTCTGCCTGAGATAAAAGAATATGATTGTAATGAGAGTATTCAACCAGGACATTGTATGGTTTTTAGAGACAGGGTGTCTATGTGTGTGCTGGTGATGTGGAGGGGTGGGGGGAGATGGAACTTCTTAAAAGTCCAGGACAGGAATCAGGAATCCTCATGGTGGAAAATTATAACAGCGTAGATATAAGGATCTTTAAGGCCAGGAAGATAATGGTGCATGGCACTGTTAATTTGGATTGTGCACAGATCTTTACTCAGCCTGTCCCTGTAGCACCATAGCACTGTAGAAATTTTAGCAGATATTACCCTCAGCTCATAGATAAAAGAGGACAAGAAAGGAGATGGAGGTATTGAAACCAAAGAACTCCTTGCAGAAACGGCCTGGGAGGCACCAGGTGGCTGAGTAGTGCCTTCCAACAGCATTGGCCAAAGTTTCGAGCAACTTCTTACAACACCGACTGCTTCTCCAGCCCCAGTTCAGGACACCCCTTCTGTGTGAATTCCTAGTAGAAACAGTCTCTCTTATTGGCTGCTAAGCATCCAACACAGTGCCTAGAACACAGTGGTAATGGAATAGTTTTGTATATATATATATGAATAACGTTACTAATCTCTTCTCTTACCTTCTCACCTAGGATCCTACAGGTATATGGGCGATCTCTACATGTGTGATACTATACTTAGAGTTAAAATAAGAATAGTACTACTACTGCTAATAAAAATAAATCACACTTGCTGTATACTAAAACCTCTGCTAGATATTTCACAGTGATTTATTGGCTTCCATATTCCTCCCGGTTGCCCCATATGGTGGATGGATAAGTAACAATGATTTGTTCAAGGTTAAAGCTAATGAGTGGCAAACCTGGATTTGAACCCAGCATGGTGTGACTGCCAAGCCTATTTATTCTACTTCAAAATGTTGCCTCCATTTGAGCTCCCGAATGAGCTGGTGGCAGCGCGAGGAGGAGCCACTATGCATGTCATGAAATCATGCAGACAGTGGGGGCGAGTTGTTGCTGGCTTGCCTGTGATTTCTTGGGTGGTGACTGTCTGGTGGGGCTCCTGCTTCCTCATGGGGACAGGCTAACTTTCCTTCGCAGAGTGGATCAGGATGCAAGATGGACTTCTCTTCCCCCACCCCTCAATCAGCCTGTTCCTCCTGGGGCCATTCAGCTGACAGCTGTGGAAAGGACAGCGCCTGCTGAAAAAAAACGGTCCATAATTTCCCTCTGGCAAGAGACTGCGGTCCAACTTTGGAGAGGACAATTAGTGTGCTCTCGGCTGGAACAATGGGGAGTAGCAACAGATGCTTCTTGTCCCAGGGACGCTGCCTCCTGCTAATGGAGGCTTTCTTCTTCCCAGCCGAGGAAACCTGGCAGCCATGCCAACAGCCGGGCGGAGTGTCTGGCTGTGGCTGGTAGCAGAGCGGCACTCTCAGGCAAACTGGAGGAGCAAGGACCCACAGGGGCAGTCACCACCCTCAGAGGCCGTGGTGCCACCTCACCTTCCTCCTGGAGGAGGAGGTGGCTAGAGAGAGTCATTCTCCTCTGGATCAGCAGTTGGGAAAACTCGGGAAATGTTGCTGAATCATCAGGAGCCAGAAGTCCAGAGCTGACTGATGTGGGTCTGGATAGTAGTTGAGACTTATTAGCTGTAGCGTTTGGAAAAAAACAAAACAAAACAAAAAACCCTTAACATTCCAAAGCCTCAGTTTCCCCATTTCTAAGAAGAGGAAACAATAGCATGTACTTCACAGCTTTATTTTGGGAGATGAACTCAAATAATCTATGGAAACCCTTGCCTTACAGTGAACAAACTGAAAAATGTCTTTGGAGTTAAGCTCCAAGTCAAAGGGACATGCTAAGTGGTAGAGCATGTGCCTAGCATGTACAAGGCCCTGGCTCCAATCCCAGCACCACATCACACACACACACACACACACACACACACACACACACACACACACTCACTCACATGCGAAGGGAACTTATAGTCACTTTCACCTCTGGGAACAAGCACATAATACATGTCCAGTACACACATGATCAGATTTAAGACATTTAGAAGCAGAGGAACTCTTAGAACTCCTTTAGTTTAGCAATATCGCAACTATTTTCTTGGAGCTATTTCAGGGGATCTGAAAACATTCTTTTGGATACCTGTTAACCATATTTTGAGGATTTTTAAAAAGTTCAACAGCTCTTTGGTTAATAGAATATATTTTAGCCTACTGGTGACCCCAAATATGCTAAATTGAGTTGCAAAGTTAACTTGCTTCTTTCAAGACTTGGAATAAGGCTTACTTTGCCATTTTGGCTGTACTGAAGATCTGTGAAATTGTCCTTGTTTTGCAAATGGGAATAAGAATAAAAAGTAAGTGATGATAGCTGATAAAAATTTCTTATTTTCTTGTGTTATCCCAGATTTCAATATTTGCTTTACATTAAAGCATACCACTGCTCTTATTTACATAAACAGGTATTGTATACTTAAATATATTAATATACATGTACAACAATTCAATTCTGTTTGTATGATTTGTGTTTGAAGTACCTTGGAAGATTCTTCTGCCTAAAAACAAAACCTGAGTACTGCTGATTTTCTCCATCACCTAATTTTGAACAAAGGATTACAGGTACAGAGAAGAAAAGATTTGCACAAAAATCATGGGTGCACAGTAAAACCAGTACCCAAAACACTTATTCATCTCTCTTCTCCTCTCTTCCTCCTTCCTCCTCCTCCTCCTCCTCCACCTTGTCCTCTTCCTCCTCCCTCTCCCTCTCCCTCTCTCTCTCCCTCTCCCTCTCTCTCTCCCTCTCCCTCTCCCTCTCCCTCTCTTCCTTATTTCTGCTGTTTAGAATCAGAGTGGTCAATTTATCTCTGGTTTCTGGGATGAAACCCCAAATCTTTACAACCACATCTAGATTCTCTTTAAGGTCTGCTAAGTTAACTCAGTTCTCAGTTTTTGGTGATTTTAGCTATCTGGTGGTAATGTGGCAACGAGGGGGGGGGAGGCCCCAGATGTGGGGATCCAAAGCAGACTGCTCCTTAGCCCCTCTTACTACTCATGTCCAGATCTGAGGGGCCCTGAAGCCTCTGAGGCTAGTTTAGGGACTAGCAATGGATCTTTCTGCCTCTTTCCTTCTCCCTTCTCTCCCTCCCTCCCTCTCTTCCTTGTATCACTGTAATGCCTACTACAGTCAAGTACTGTTTAGCTGCAACAGAATGTTCAACCAGATTCTTCTTCTTAAGGTGCCCCATTCTATTGGGGAGATGTATAACACATAAATAAATGCATACATAAATAAGTCATCATAATGATGATATAAGGGTATTACAAATAAACGCAGCTGCTCACCTCTGCCAGGTGTATTCCTCTCTTGACTCCCCTTACACTGGGTAAAGGGGTCCCCAAAGTGGCTCAGTGGTGCCTCTGGAGGGCAGATGAACACTCAGATGACGGGCCTGTGACTACTTTGTGCCCTAGTTGGGAAGAACAGCGGTCTTGTCTCCATCTGAGAAGCAGCTTCACTTACTCAATATGTCACCTGGGTCCATGGGCTGTTGTCTCAAAGCCTCCTTTCAAACCTTCACCATGAGCAGTTCTGACTGCCTTGGGGTAACCCCTTGATTCAGGTTTAGGGGTTCAAAGCCAAGAGAACAAAGGTGTGCCCTTGCTCTGTCTCACTGAGTATGGAAAGGGCCACAGGGCAGCTGCCCAGAGCCACCGACAGCTGGTTGGAGACCTCTGCCACCAAGTTTCTGCTTCTAGTAAATTAGGGACAACTGAGTAGCTCAAGAATACTCCAGCAGATGCCACCTTGTGGCCACCCTGAGATGTCACCTTGGCTTATCAAATGCCTGGAGGAAAATGGCTGCCTTGTCACCAGCTAATATAAGTAGGTCCTAGAAATAAAACAGAGGACGTTTCAGATAAGACCCTTCGCCTCATGGAGCTTACTTCCCAGTGGGGAACAGAGGAAAAGGAAACTAGATGTGAGGGTCAGTTTTCTGCATCAACATGGCTAGGCTATGGTACCCAGTTATTCAGTTAAACAGTAAGCTAGGTGTTGCTATGGAGGTATTTGTAGATGTGACCACATCTACAATCAGTTGACTTTATGATAAGGAAATTATTCTTGACAATCTGGGTGGGTTTCATCCAATTAGCTGAAAGACCTTATTAGCAAAAGAGAGGTGTCTCTGAGAAAGAAGAGAATCTGCCTGTGGACTCCAGTGTTGACTGCCTATGATATTCCAGCTCATTGTTTTAGCCTGTAGACACTGTACCAGCAGCCCCACAACCACATAAGCTTGGAGTTGATGCTTATATATATATATATATATATATATATATATATGTATATACTGTGTACATATATACACATATGTATATTCATATATACATACATGACAGTATATATACATACACATGCATGCATATATTCATATAGATATTTATATGCATATACATGTGTATATATATATATATATATATATATATACACACACACACACACACACACACATATATTCTCTGGTAGAATACTAACTGATCAGCCAGTCAATAATTGCAATGACAGCAGAAACAAGGAGTGTTCAGACTGTGGTGAAAGCTCTAATGGAAATAAAAAGGATGACGTGATTTGAGGTGATGAGAGGGGCTACTCTGGGTAAGGCTGCAGGGAAGCTGCTCTGAGAAAGGATGCTGAGTTAAGACCTGGAAGGTAAGGAAGAGCGGGGCAGGTGCAGATCCGGAAAGAAACACACCCCGACATTAACCCAGCTGGTGCTGGGCAAGGATGAGCAGAAGTCTTGCTTCTCCAGTGAAACTGGAGAAAGAGCCATGGTACAAGAGATGAGGAGAGGCTGGGTAGCATTAGGAAAGGCCAAGAGGGCCACGGCCAAGTATGAGATGACATTATCCCTGGGAAAGTTGTAAGCAGAGACTTTAGGGAAAACACTGGTACTCACTTTTTTTTTTTTTTTAATTTGTAAAAGTGAGATTTTCATTCCCTATCTGGACCCTTTGCAGACCATCTATGAGAATTACATGAAATATGATGTATAAAAATGTTTTCAAAAATAGCATGTGTCTACCCAAAGGTAAGGGAAGACGTTTAGTCAGCAGGGGAGACAACCAGTCTTGGATGTGGCAGCTCAGTACCTCTTGGATCAGTGTAAAGCTACCACACAGCCAACTATGCCTTGACTCCTCTGGATCCATCTGCTTTGGATCTCCGTTTGCTTGAGTTTTGCTAGCTATACTGAGAATGATATTCCATAGCTTTGTTGAGAGCTTCTCTCTGGGCAGCCTCTTTGACTCTGACAATATCTATCCCTCAAAGGAGATCCTTTTGCTTCCAAACCCTGGACATCAAATTATGTCTGTGCTCCCCCATTAAATCAAGACAAAGTGAGAGGGGCCCTTGCCTTCCTCTCCATAGCACCAGCCTTCAAAACTATGAGCTGGCCCCAATGGAATAGAAGTGTTAGGATGAATTTGGGGGCAAGAAAATAATAGGAATACTATTGGTAGGGATAATTACAAAGTCCACTGGCATTTCTACATGAACATATAATTGGATCTAGAAGAACCAATTGGCATGCTGTGGTATCAAAAATGTTTTCCTATTTACCATGTTTCAGTTTTATATTGTATTTGGCTTCAGCTTCAAATACCTCTTCCCTTGCCATTGCAACATGGCTACAGATTATTTCAACAACTCTGAAAGAGTCTCCTTTTTCCAATATTCCTATCCATCCTTTTTTACTTGCCAGTGCATTTGTAATCCATTGGCAGGGTTTCCTATAAGGGGATTGGAAATTTCCTGGTCCAGCCCATGGGCCTTAGTTCATCTATGTTCCTCAGTACCCTCAGCTGCCTTGGTCTGTGCAGTATCCCTTGTTCCCTCTCAATACATCAAATGAGGCTCTCAGGATCCACTGTCATCTTGAAGACTAGAAGGGAGCTGTGATGTAAACAGTGTTATCTTTAGGCCAAGAGGCACTGAAGGAGTAGGGCTGCATGGGGCACTATAATTTTGGCAAAATCGTTGGTTTTGCCCCTAAATAAGTATGAAGGAGAGAGGGTTTCATTATATTACTGACCTTTCCTGATTCCAAGAATCCTCAGTATGCAGAACCATAACGCTAGCTCAATGAAGCAGAACCACAGAAGATCTTGAGAAAGCTCTTTCTGTGTATGGAATAGGTTTAAATCTGAACCACATAGAGTAGTTGTTTGTTTTAATTTTATAAATCATTTGTGGAATGTATATAACAACAAAGCTTTTGTGCAAAAAAATGGAAACCTTACAAATAAATGTATAGTGCTACTTTAAAATTTTTCTTTTTAATCTTGGCCTTCTTTTACTTTCACAAAGATAGACTCTGTTTATAGTCTGTGATGCAAACTTCCAAGTCTTCTACAATTTGCAAGTAGCAAAATTATGTATGTGTAGAAAAGAAATAGTATTGTTTTATGATCAATTCATGGAGCACACAGTGTGTTAGTTAGCTTTCCATCACTAAAAAAATACAATATGCAAGAGAGTCAGCTTTTAAAGAGAAAAGGTTTATTTTGGCTCACAGTTTGGGAGCCTCCAGTTTGTGCTCTGTTGACCCATTGCTTTGGGCCACTGGTGAGGCAGCGTATCATCGTGGAAGTGTATTGTAGAAGGAAACTACTCATCACATTGACAGGGAGTAATGAGAACAGACAGGGGACCAGGGTCCCATAATCCCCTTCAAGGGCATACCCCAATGACCTAAAGAGCCCCCATTGGGCCCTACCACTTAAAGGTTCCATCACCTCAGAAGAGTATCACCCTATTGCCTACTTTTTGTCTATTATAAGGTATGCCAAAACAAATGTCTCACACATGCTTTTGTGCCATTAGTGGATTTTTCTAGGACACATAATGAGAAATGAATTCCTGGAATATAAGTAATCTCACTTTTAATTTTAAAAGATATATTTGAATGAATCACCTTTGACACCATTTTACCAGTAGCCACTCTTGGCAGTTTACCAGTCCTTAAAAGAATTTTTTTTCTCTCTATCTTGGCCTGTGTGGGTTTCCAGACTCTTTTACTTATGTGTTCTCTTGTCCAGTTGCTTCCAGTTGATGGTGCTGAAAGTACATGTTGGGTTTGCCAAGCAAACAAAGATAGTTGATTAGAGAAGCAGTCGCAGATAGCTTGGCCTCCATTATGCAGAATTTCTGGAGGATGCTTTACCTAAGGTCTGTTTTCTGGTAAAGTGTGACCTGCTCAGAATCTAGCAGCTATTGACCAGGATTTGGAAATGTCTTTGTTTTTTTTGTTGTTGTTGTTGTTTTGTTTTAAATGGCTTAAATACATTTCTGCCTACATGTTCATTCTTTGTATAGTTCCACATATATTTATTTTTCTGTTCTATTCTAGATTTAAAAGAAAAAAACAGTAACAATTTTCTTCAAAAATAAAAGAGACTCAAATGACTCTTTAGCTAGCATGGATAAAATAAAAAATATAAGTACTGATTTTCACAACCAACCGTAGAAAGGGTCAGCTCTGTAGATATTTCTTCTTTATGCAAACACTCAGTCCTTGCTTCCGTTGCAGTTGTAAAGAAACCACTAATAATCACGCTCAATAGGCAGCAACACTGAAGAACTGATCTAAGAGAATCTTACATGTGATTTCTGGTACACATTTTCTGTTAACTTTTAACATATGTAGCCTGCAGGCATGCTTCACACAAATCTCCACCATTCGAAGGAACCAATGATCAGTCAGGGAAACGTGTAAAGATTTGAGAACACGCGCAATTTTCACTTTATATGTTGTCAGTGAGTAGCTATTCCAAAGGTACTTTTCTCACCACTTGGCTGTAAAAAAAATCTTTAATGCGGTGGCACTCTGACAAAGTTACACATTTAATGAACACACCACCCTAAGGAATATTTCTTCAAATTTGATAACTGCTTCCCTGGCATTCAAAGACATGTGAACTAGAGATCTTGAGACGAGTTGGAAATAATTCTGTAGCTTACTAATTATATAGAAAATCTCTAACAGTCTGTTCTACTTTAGTTTAACATTTGTTTGAGTATGGGCATGGGTGAAGTTTAACTGTGATCAATAGAGACAAAATTTGGTAATCAAGCAGTCAATCTAAGCAAGTATCCATTGAGAATGTTTATATAACTCTGTTCTTTTTTTCTTATCACCTACATAATTTACTACAGTTCTTCATTTGGACAGATTATTCTATTACATATTATTATTATACATCTTTTATCCCAAATTAGGTATCTTAAGAGGAAAGACCCATCTTTATCTTCTTTAATAACCCTAAAAGAAGAGAAAGGGGTGAGAGGGCAGAGTAAGGGAGGAGGGTATGATCAAAGTATATTATTATATGCATGTATGAATATAGCACAATAAAACTCATTATTCTGTATTATTAAAATGCACTAATAAAAGTAAAAATAAAATAAAATGGCTTCTATTATGGGGTTTGGGATTTAACAAGCACCTAATAAATGTTGGCTAGAATGGAGGAAACTTCACAAGTACCCATTTATCACAATCACAATAAATATGCTAACTAGAAAATATTCTTAATTCTTTAAGCCATTTTTCAAAGTACCTGAGAATACTTTTTAAAGCTCATTCCGAGTTATTTCCTATGCTTAAAAGTATCACCATGAATTACTCTAAAACTTATGACAGAAATGAGAGTGATTGAAAGTAAAGATGGTGATACAGGCCTATCTATACTCCAGACCCTACTTCAAATGCACGGCAACAATAGTTGTATGGCTTATGATACTGTCAGCTGTAAGTAACAAAAGTCCCAACTCAAACCAAGTCAAAGAAGAGGCAAAATCCTCACCTCCAATAATGGAAGTAGTGAAAGAGGGTGACCTTTTTGGTGGCTAATTCAGTGATCACTTGGCTGTAAAAAAATCTTTAATGTGGTGGCACTCTGACAAAGTTACACATTTAATGGACACACCACCCTAAGGAATATTTCTTCAAATTTGATGACTGCTTCCCTGGCATTCAAAGACATGTGAATTAGAGATGTTGGCCATCACCAAGGGCCCAAATTCTTGTCATTTTCAGCTGTGTTCTCCTTGAAGTTTTTGGCTCTGTCTTCTTGTACCTCGCTTATGGTCACGAAATAGTTGCTTCTACACCTCCCAGTCACTGACATCAACATTCTTATGTAGAAGATAAGTATGTTTCTTCTTATGCTTCTTTTTAAGAGAGAGGAAATATTTCCCAGAAACTTTCTTCAGATCCCTCTCCTTCATTGACTACAATGTGTCACATCACATCAGCAAATTTAAATCAATTACTGGCCAGATATGGGACTGGATCTAGATTTCTCTCAAGAGAAGAGTAGATACATTATTTAGAAGGCAATGTAGCCAGGCATGGTGGTACACACCTATAATCCCAGCTACTCTGGAGGCTGAGATAGGAGAATTTTAAGTTCAAGACCAGCCAAGGCAGCATGGCAAGACCTTATCTCAAAGGAAAGAAGAACAAGAAGAAGGTAACTACTTATTATCTGTTAAATTAAATGCAATTAAAATAAGAAAGTGCAAAAGATAATACTATATCCCCAAACAATATCCTTATATGTATAGACTAGAAACAGAATAGAAAAGCAGAGACTTTAGCAGAACTGAATTCTCTGGTCTGCTAGGTACTCATTTTGACTTCAGTGAAATCTCTCACATGATATTGAAAACCAAACCAATTTCACTTTTCACAACTAGGGACTCAGATAGGAGGACGTCCCTTTCTGTAAAAGGAGATTGAAAAAGAAATTAATGATTGTTCCAGGGGCTGTGTTTTCCAAAACCAAATTATTCCGTTCCAAATCCAGATAGCAGCTGGATCCATGACTGGGTCTGTAAACTCCCCAAATCTTCTGGCCAAGAGGTCTTCACTGAAATTTCGGGGTGGTGTCCCAGCAAATATCAATCTGTGGACTGTTTGTTACTAGTACTCACTTCAACAAATTGAAAGTAAGCATTTATAACTTTTATAGAATTTTCATATGACCAGCACATACAAGCAGGTGGGCATATTTCTAGTAATTTGTTTTTGCTAGAAAATTTTACAAAAGTGTCAATCCTTAAAGATGTGATAAACAAACCCCTCCCATATCACAGATTATCTGGATGGTACTACATTGTCATTCAGAAGCAGAACGGACCTATGGTCGAAGGAATCTGAGGATCCAGGTAGATTAATGAAAACACCAGACAGTCATAGACTGAGGTAAACACAAACATTAAGATAAGTGATTGCTACTTAAAATGAACCTACACTCTAAAAATAGTAGCCAACAATATCAATATTTGGAAAAGGAATTTATTCAAGGTGAAATAAAAAATAGAAATGACTATAAATAACTTTAAAATAAATATATTTAGTACCATTAACAAGATCAAGAAAATCACTATCCATATAAGGAATAAAATATAATTATGAAGAAAAAGGGGCAGAAATAGAATAGGAAAGCAAGATATGTGAAGGAAAAAATTAGAAACTCAGAAAATAAATAAAAAGTAAAATATCCATAGGCAAGACAATCTTTGACTGGGAAGAATTATTAAATGAAATAGAATTGAAAAATTCAGCAAGTGAACAGTATAAAGTGTGTGTGTGTGTGTGTGTGTGTGTGTGTGTGTGAGAGAGAGAGAGAGAGAGAGAGAGAGAGAGAGAGAGAGAGAGAGAAAGAGAGAGAGAGAGAGGAGAAAAGAGATGAAAAATATCAGTTAGACAATAGGGAACAATGAGAAGTTCCAGAAAACTCAGAAAAAGAGATCTGAAAGGAAAAAAAAATGAAAAGAAAAAACTGTGCATGCATATAATGAAGATTCAGTATTAGAAAAGAAGCTGATCGAGATTTTCATAAATTTGAAGAAAGCCTTTAGTTGTCAGAGAATAGTCTCGTTATATTGTTAAGAGAATAAAAGTCAAATGATTCCTAGATAAATCATATGATGCTTAGAAACTGCTGAGGAAAATAATTGAGCCTCCAGGTATTCTTTTTTTTTGCACTGGGGTTTGAACTGAGGGGCTTTATTCCTCTGATCTACACCCCTAGCTCTTTTTATTTTTTATTATGAAACAGGGTCTCACTAAGTGGCTGAGGTCTGGGTATCTCAGCCTTCCAAGTACTGGGATTACAGCCATGCCCCACCACCCTGGCTAGCAGATGCTTATATCTAACTAAATTATCTATAGAGAGTAAGAACAAAATTAAATATTTCTAGATGAACAATTTTAACAGGCCCATACAGAAATAACTATCAAAGGATGTGCTTTACCAAGAGAAACCTAAGTGCGGCACAAAGGACTAAAAAAACTGTTGATTACTGTCATTAAATATTATCTATATTCTAACATTCTGTTCTTTTAAAATTGGATTTAAAATTCTAGACAACAGTGAAAAGGATGTAAGGGAGAGACGTAGACTGGTAGTTAATGAAGATCTTTGGCTTCAATGGAAGAAAAATAGAGCCATGGAATAATTTCTAGTTTTGTTAGAAAATATGGATCCTAAATACAGGAATGTCACTCTAAGTATAAGAAGTGATTGATAAATTCCAAACTAGCTGAGAAAAAATTTTAAATTTTTACAAAGGTAATATTAATGCAACAGAAAATAGGAAAGTAGGAAGAAGAAGAAAAAAGCATCATAAATATAAAACAGACACAAGCTGGTGGAAATTACTTCAATTATTTGTTAAACATAGTGGATTAATCTTATCCATTAGATATTAAAAGGCATAAACCACCAGGCAGAATTTTAAAGGCACAACTTAAAATAAAATGACATAAAAACCTTAAAAATATCAAGTAATGAAAAATCCTCCAGAAAACTGGTCAGACAATATAGAATTGGAGACAAAAAAAAAAAAAAATAATTCTTCAGAAGAATAAAGAAGAGAGATGAAAAGACCAATCCAATAACAGTTTGTGTAGTCTTCTACATGTATACATTTGAGGCATATTTAGTAATAAAATATTGGAAAATACAGAAAATACTGTGTTGAAAGAATGTTCTATCTGGGGCATAATAATGGTCAATATTTAAAAACATGTAACTAGAATTTATGTATGCACATTTATATAATATATATGCTTCTTTATCATTAACATCTTTCCATATCAAATCATTTACATTATACTCATAATTAAGGTGTGTGAGGTATACTGCTGAATGCATATTATAATTTATTTAACCAGTCTTTTGTAATTACATACTTAGACTTCCTCTAAGTTTTCTATGATATAAACAATTCAGTAAATATTCAGGTGCAGATAACACTTTCCCTTTCCCTGTTATAAATAGCTAAACAGACATGCATATGGTCATGCCTGAGGGACATATCACTCTACCATCAACATACACTTTTTCCAGTGATGTAAGAGAATGTACATTTTGTTTTACACTCATCAACACTGGGCATTACCTTTCTTTCTCCCTTTTTTATGAGCATAAGAACAATTTTTTGGCCTCTATGAACAAGAAAATATATGATTACTTTAAAGAATTTCATACAGTTTAGAAAGATCAAAATAGAAAATAAAGACTACACATACCAAACTATCAGGTGAAAGAAGTATTAAAATTTTGACATATGACTTTCTATAACGTTTTGTCTTTTACAAAATTAAGATTGTACTAGGTTTTCTACTTTCAAATTAAAGTATAATTTACCTACAGAAAAATTTCTTTGTGTGTCATATTCTCGAGGTTTTCACATAAATATATGTAGTTCAGAAATCACCATCACACACCTATCACCCAAAACATTCTCCTTTGCTCAGAAATCATACCAAGAAATACAACTGAGTCCTATCATCCAGAACATTCTCTTTTGCTCCTCTGTATTTAATTCCCTCCCCCCCCTTAATCCTCATCTTCTTTTGCTATCATTTTGCTTTTTCTAAAACATCACATAGATAAAAATCATACAGTATATAGCTTATTTATTTATTCACTTATTTTTGTGTGGTACTAGGGATTGAATCCAGGGACATTCTACCTCTGAGATATACCCCCAGCCCTTTTTCAATTTTTTTTATTTTGAAACAGAACTTCGATAAATTGCTGAGGCTGGCCTCAAATATGCGACCATCCTGTCTCAGCCTCCCAAGTACTGAGATTACTCGCATACGCCTCATGCCTAGCTAGTACATAGTCTTTTAAACATGGCTTCTTTCATTTAACATAATGTATTTGAGATTCATGTTACATCGTGTTTCAGTAATTCATTTCTTTTTATCGCCGTGAATATTTCTTTTAAACATGTGCTTCCTGCATTGACAAAAGAGAAGATGCATTTTTCTTTTAAGAATGTACATTCATTTATTTACTAGTGAGATTAACTAATTTTTCATAGGCTTATTGGTCATTAGAATTCTTTCTAGAGTGAATCGTGGTCTTCCTTTTAAGTAGATCATGAGCCAGACTTCTCTTGCCCTCCTTGTCACTGCCTGGCAGTGAGGTGGTTTTACCGTTTAGGACTTGGAGGTTAAATTGACCCAGGTGTCTAGCCTCTGCTTGAGTGTATATTGGCACCATCTTTGTGTGATGGAGCGTGATGAACATTACACTGGTGCCTTGAGGATCATGTTGGTGGGGGCAGGAAGATAATTCTCATTCTTTCCATCTGAGGGATGGGGAGAGGACAAGCTGGATGACTGAAAGCTTACTCCCAACACATTTTCTGCCCTTCTGCCTTGTACTCGTGGTGAGAACTATGTCGCCTATACAGCCCAGAACCACTGTGGTGAATACTAATGAGTTTGGGTCAATAAACATTTATGATGCTAGTTTCAAGCAAACAAACCATGGCCCCAGGCAAAGTCCATCCACTTGCCATCTTCCAGAGGTTTTAGCCATCTTTCTCTTGTGAGACTGTACATCCTTGAAATTAAGGGCAAGATCAGAAAAATCAGCTGGCCTGGACCAATGCTGACTCTTGATATCACCTGTGAAACCTGGTAGAGGTTGCTCAACTTCCTGGAACCTCAGTTTCTCAGCTAAGGGAATATTACTTCCTTACTTCATTAAGAAGTCATGAATTTGGGTGTGTTCTTACTTCATTAAGAAGTCATGAATTTTGGTGTGTGAAACATCTACTGAACAGCCTAGTGTATGTTGCTGGCTATTATAGCCAATGAATAGTGGCTATGGCTACTGTTATCATCACTTGTAGTAAGAATAACCATCTCACAGGTAAATCTAGAGCTCAGGAGTTTCTTTGTCTCTGTCTCTTCCCAACCAGAGCCAAACATGGAGGAGAGCAAGAGCAAGTGGACAAGCTCTCACCAGAATTAGAAAGGCCAATGCTGTATTTCCCATCATTCTCTGTCTACCTGCTCCCCTGTACTAGACTGAGTGATACTCCATGAGTGCCAGTCCTTCATCTCACTCTGCCATCAGCAAGTACTTGCTGGACTGTTCTCCCAACATCTTTCAGCTACAGCTGCCCTTCTCAATAAAGACTCCTCTCCACAGATTTATAAATGGGAGCAGAGGAACTCAACAGTGTATAAATCCAAGGTACAACAGGTCCCTCAACATACATGCTATAGTTAAAACAAACGTGAGCTTTGGAGTCTGAAGGATCAAGTTGACTTCCTTTCCCTGAACCTTGATTTTGCCATCTCTACCCTCAGAGGATTAGTACAAAGATTAAATGGGAGCCAGGTATGGCGACACACACCTGTAATCCTAGAATTTAGGAGGCTGAGATAGGAAGATCTTAGGTTCGAGGCTAGTCTCAGTAACTTAGGGAGACTCTCAGCAACCTAGCAAGATCCTGTTTCAAAACAAAGAAATCATTTTAAAAAAGGGGGGTTGGGATATAGTTCAGAGGTAAAATACCCCTGGGTTCAATCCCTAGTACCACACACACACATACAAAAAAAGAAGTTAAATGGGGAGAAACTTAGTCACAAACCTTCAGTTGCCTTTTTTCTCACTTCTCTATGACATCATTTTGACTCTACTTCACAATATGGCTCTTGGAATTCAGCATCTCTCTTCTTTCTCTCCTCTTGTTTTTGCTCTGCTCTGAGAACAGAGTTACTAGTTGACTAAAGACACTTAATGCTGTGGATCATGGAAGATCTGGGGCAAATATGCAATCAATTTTCCATGCTCAACTTCTTCAACTAAGTGCAGCCTCGTTGCTGGCTTGCTGATTGCTCCTGATGGTGATGTTTCTCATTGGCGATGGTGACCTGCAAGGAACCTTCCCAAACAACCCTGCACACCCTTGAATACCTCTGTGTAATGCCCTCATGGGGAACAGGATTCCTACACAGAGCCAACCAAGTGAGTGTCCATCAACCCATCTAGCATGGTACTCAAGTGCTAGAGGAATCTCTTATTCTTACCAGGATGCTGAGCTTTCTTTGGTGGTACCAGCCTGTTTTTCCCTACTCCCTAGTTGACACCTGGAGGTGCCGTATTTGAAAGCAGCATGTGTTTTTCTGTGGTTGAGAATCAAAAGGGGCTTAATTTTGCCATCAGTCATATTTGATAGCATATATTAGTAATGTAATTTTGTCATTGAAGATTCCCAAATCTATTCAGTGACTCATGTAAGACAGTTATGGGTTTTTCAAAATTACAAGCATGCATTCAACTAGTCATGGTGGCGCATGCCTGTAATCTCGGTACTTGGGAGGTGAAGACAGAAGGATCATGGATTCAATGCTAGTCTCAGCAATGTAGCAAGACCCACAGAAATTTAGCAAGACCTTGTTTCAAGATAAAAATTAAAACAGGGCTGAGGGATAGCTCAGAGGTAGAATGCCCCTGAGTTCAATTCCCAGTACCACATACACACACACTACATGCACACAATCAGGTGTCACCTTTAACTAGAGAAATAGCAAATTAAATATGACCATTATAAATGCAATATTATAAAACTCTCCCCAAATAACAGTTGGCATGGCATTTCTTGGATTTATTTGGCATCTTATAAAAGATTGTCTGCAAGTGCTATGGGAAAAGGTGTGGAGAAGGAAGCTTTGACATTTGGAACAGTTCTCTTTTGCCTCAGAGCCAGGCTCAGCTCTGCACTCACAGGGCTTGAAGTTTTAAGATCCACTCATTGCCCAAAGCAAGGCTGTTTGAATTCAGGTTTTTGACATTAACAACGAGGCCGCTGGGCTCCACACGGCCTCCCTCCAAAGCAAGAGCAGGAGACTGAGACCGTTAGCAGCAAGTTTCCATTGTGAAATCCATATCTCTTTCATGGAATTTTTGACTTGTACATTGAAAAAAAAATTAATGTGGGTTCTACGCTAAAAATGCTTCCTTAGAGGAAGTTCGTGGGTGGTGAGGATGGGTGGGAACAGAGACGCCTCAAATCGATGGCAGCCTAGTCATATTTCGATGTCTGGGGTAAATTTACTAAGTTCTTATCAAGAATCCAGATGGCTTGACTAATTTTTTTAGTAATAAAATTGAAGACAGAAATACATAAAATGGACTAAATAAATAAAATAGCACTTCTCTAAATCTGCTCCAGGGCTCTGTCGTGTTCTGATACAGCAAGAAGTGGAGAGATTTTTTTCCTTCCTTGGAAAAACTAATGGTCTCCATTTATGTTCCTTTATTGTATGTTCTCTGGTCATTTTGTGACTTGTCATTTAAAACCTGGAGAAAGAGGCTGCTTTGTATCAGGAGAAGGTTTCAACTGGTCCCCCGACCTCATTGCTGCAAACATATTGGCCAGGGAAGGATATAGAAAGGAACTACAGAAGGTGAATAACGACTCCTCCAACAATTTAGAATGTTTGAAGTTAATTATCCGACTCTGATGACTGGTTGTCTAGACATTTTAAGTATTTATTTTGTGGTGTCCCCTACAGTTCATAATTAAAGACCTAAAGGAAGGCTCCCGGAGGTTTTTACTGGCCAGACCAGAAATTACCCACATAGCATACTGTGCATCGGCAAAACACAAGAAGAAGTTGAATTCCTTTTTTTCATGCAGGCTGATCGGAGGCAGCCGTGGTATTGACCGTCTTTGAACCACAATTGCATTAATGAACCGGCCGACATCCGTGAGGGTGAGGCTCAGCTCAAGATCCCAGCCTGGGACGCAGTTTGTCAATGGCTTCTAAGAGACAGGATGGGAGCGAATGAATCTGCTAGCATCCTGAGACTCCTCACCTTTTGTGCCCTGACGTTACCCATGCCTTAGAGCCAGGGGCACGACAGGAGAAAATGAACTCTTTCAGGCATGAGAAAATGTTTCATTCATTTTCTCATTCATTTGCTCAGTGTTCCTATGTCAAAAGCATTGTGTTGATAATTCTGGGAAGAGCCTAGTGACCTGAGTTGGAATCTTGACTTTACTGTCAATGAGATGTGTGACTTTGGGCAAGTTGTTGCACCTCTAAAACACCCAGTTTATTCATTTGTCAAGTGAGGACAGTATTTATTCTTGCCTGGGCTACTGGATGATGAAATATAGAGTTCACTGGAGCACATAGTCAAAGCTTATTCATCACGGGTCTTTAATATGTGATGTATTTGATGATGATGACACGGACATCAAGATGATATGGAAGCTGTAGAGCTCTGTCCACTCATGATGGTGTCTTGAGTCCTGCACTTCTTTCCAAAGGCTGAGGTCTCTAAGATACACAGGAAAATTTTCAGTGAGGACTTGTGTGCTGGACCTTCCCTTTTCTCTGCAACAATACATACCCTTTAGAGGGAGTGACCTAACACTGATGAAAAGTCACACAAGGTGACAAAGCTTATAGGCAGGTCAAGCTGGAAGGGCCCAGCTAGGTTTGAAGAGGAGGCAGCATTTGTGAAATAGGCATCCCAATACATGCAGAGGACATGTTCTCCTGTGCTTGCCCTCTGGCTGGGGCCATGGCTGCTTTTCCTAGACATTCTAACTTTCAGACACACACACACACACACACACACACACACACTCACAGATGCCAGGCCTGTTGGTGCACACCTGTAATCCCAGTACTTGGGAGGCCAAGACAGGAGGATCACAAGTTCCAGCCTAGCCTCAGCAACTTAGTAAGACCTTATTTCAAAATAAAAACTAAAAAGTGCTGGGGGTGTAACCAGAAGGTAGAATGCCCCTAGGACCAATCCTTAATATCCAAATCAACCAACCAACCAACCAACCAAACAACAACGAAACCAAAGAGCTCATAGAACTTAAGTGAAGCCTGGGGTGAGGGTGCAGTAGGTTTAAATTCCTGAACATGTACAAACTTCTACTTCTTTCTATTTAGTCACTAGAAAGTGCTCTTTCATTCCTGACTCTTTTAGAGCTTTTCTGGCTTCACGATGGCCAGGGCAGGCACCAGCTTCAGTGCCACATGCAACGTTCAAGAGCCACTCAGTTCCGTGCTTCTCTGCACTCCAGAGGACTCCAGATATCAGGAGCGGTGAGGTTAATTGTGAACTTAAAGTTCCAAACTCTTTACACTTTCTTAGAGCCAATACCTGTCTTCCAGGCCTCTCTGCATTTGGCTGGAAAACTAGACCATTTTGAGAAATGTCTAGAGAGGTAAAAAGTAATCATGTCACCCTTAGCCACATCTGTTATGCCACAAGGATCTGTATATGTAGTTGCTACAGGGGCAGGCTGTGTTCTCAGATCATCAGTGGGAAGGACTCGCTCTAAAAGGTAAGGGCTGTGTCTAGTCCCCAAAACTTAGCACCTGGATAAAGAGGGGTCTAGAGATGGGCATGAAGCCAATTGGACAATTGGATGAATGAATGAATAAATAAGAGATTCAAGTTCCCTTCCAAGTCCAAAAGACCCAATTCATGGATTTGTGTTGGAACACTTGGGGAAGATAATCCACAGTGACTCATAGTAGAGAGAGTTAATGGGAGCCCCCACATAAGAAAGGCTGCCTGAGTCAGAAATGAAAGAAAAAAGTGACTGGGAAAGAGGGAGGCAGAGAGAAGGAAGTAGAAGGGAAAGGAAGAGAAGGAAAACAGAGAGGGAAAGAGAGGGGGGAAGAGGGAAAGGGAAGGGACAGGAGGTGGGAAGGGAGGGGAGATTAGGGGAGGACAGAAGAGGGGAGGGGACAGGACAGCAGGGAAGGGGAGTAGCATGGAATCTCCTAGCAGTGTCTGACTGACCCACTGCTTCCTGCTCTGCTTTGAGTCCATTTACACCTCTGGACTCTGAACCAATGCATTTCCTTTTTTTTTCTCTTAAGCTTTTTAGATCATTTGAAAACATTAATTCTGACAGTGCAATGATGGAGATGGACATTATTCTTGATTTTCTTTAGAAAATATAGCAGCTGATGAAGAAGAGAAAAGGTAGGGAAAGGTATGCTTGTATATGTTTCATTGCAATTTATATTCCACGGTAGTTTTTAAGGGATTGGAGAGGTAATCAGACAAACAATAGTCTTGCCTTAAATTAGGATGAGCTAGCCAGGCACAGTGACCCACATCTGTAATCTCAGCACTTGGGAGGTTGAGACAGGAGGATCGTTAGTTAGAGGCCAGCCTCAGGATCTTAGCAAGACCCTCAGCAACCTAGTGACACCCTGTTTCAAAATAAGAAATGAAAATAAAATAAAAGGGCTGAGGATGCAACTCAGAGATAGAAAACCTCCAGGTAGGTGATGGTGGATTTCAAGCAGCTCTGCTGTTTTCCCCTTTGTTTTATCAATACTGCCTCATTGCAGCGTGGGGAGGCCAAACGGCTCTCGCTTCATCCCATGAATTAATGATTCTTCAAATCAATTTAATCTAGAGCCTAATAAATTTTCCTAATGACAAATCAATGTCAAAAATAATGAAAGGAGGAGTGATTCAATGTGTTTGCCCCCCAATCTCTACTTCCCTAAGCAGAGATGTATTATCTGAAGGGCAGGTTTAGCATTTTCTCTTCCCACAATGCATGACACTTTCCTATGCAGACTGAATTATCAGAAGAAGAATGCCGAGTTTTTTTTTTCCTACCTTCTACAGCAAAACACTAGTATCTACAATATTCTTTCTCATGCCTTTTGAAATCGTGGCACAGTGAGAATCAAGGGATTAAACTCCTTGGTGTTTCTTGCTCAGGAAAAACAAAACAAAAGGAGTGTGTGTGTGTGTGTGTGTGTGTGTGTGTGTGTGTGTGTGGTGTGTGTGTGTGTGTGTGTGAGAGAGAGAGAGAGAGAGAGAGAGAGAGAGAGAGAGAGAGAGAGAGGAATGTGTTTCTGGAAACATTTTTAAACAGTGCTGTTAGGTTGAGAGGTGAAAGATATAATCTATTAATGTAATAAAGTAGGGAATAGAGGAGATAGCCAGGAAATGAACAGGATGACTCCTTGGTTTGTTCCCTACTAACCTGTGTTCTATTGCTCGAGACAAATACACAATGACACTCTTAAACTAGCACTCTTTCCATCTACACAAGTGTGGTTGATAGACTCAAAAAATTAACCAATACTTGGCTAGAACATACTGTTTGTCCTCAGTTGAATCAACTAGTGTCCTGTACCCTCTTTTGAGTCAGGTGCTGCCCGTGGTTGGGGAGAGTAAGCTACAACCTCATGAAACTTGCAATCAATCTTAGGAATGTAAATCTGGCAGGTATAAGACAATCAGTAAAAAGATGTATGCTGCTGCTGCTGCTGATGGGAACTGCTCACATCCAGAGGCCAGGCGTCAAGGAGAGAAGGAGGAGGAAAGTCATAGTTAGGAGGCTGAAATACCCACTTAAGTAAGAGGGCATTAGGAGTGGGGTGAGTGTGTGCTAAGACTAGAAGATGTCCTTGTTGCAAGAGTGCCCATTCTGTGCAGTGGTTTGCTCTTGGGGGAGTCCTTTTTTATGCTGATTCTTGAAAGTGTGTTGGGCTCGTGAAGGTACTTTTGATTATAAGGCTTTGCTCCAGATTGCTCCATTTGTAAAAAGGAGTAGACATAAGTTCTTTCTATATTTATCTTAATTCTCTACACAACCTTCAAGTCAGAATAGAAGGCACCAGACCAAATGACCTCAGGACAGTTTCTAGAGATAGGTCTTCCGAAGTCTCAGTGGTTTAGACTCAGGGTTTCTCTTCTAGGATCACGAAGCACACCTCATATGTCCACTATAATGGATGTGTTTAATAATACCCATTGCTGCACTGGGAGAAAGTTACAAAGCAGCTTAACCTTTCCCCTCTCAGGGATGAACATGATCAAATATTTAAGACTGAGACTCACCCTTGGCCGTTGTTTGGGATGGGGATGGACCAGAAATCCTGGTCTAACTTTGGTCACCTTGAGATGCTGATCTTTCTCTTAGACATTTAAGTAGGAACCAGTTAGATTTGTGGCAAATTAGATCAAGCTCCTAGAATATGGGAACTTCACCTGGCAGCAAGACCCGCTTTTATATAACATAACTTATTAGAAAAGGAAAGTAAGTTTGTGTGGTACTATTCATGCCCTCGGATCTAGGTGGTCCAGTAATGTTGCTGATTACTCTGTTGATGAGTCCTAGAAAGAATGGTGTGGGTTTGCATAGGTTGGAAGTAGCTCAGGATATAAATGGAAAATGACAACCAGAAAAACCACTCAGAATATTTTTTCCTACAACACCAGGTCTTAAAGTACCATTTTTAGCATTCTTATTACTTATTAGGTACTCAGAATCATGATTTGAGAGATGCAGCATTGTTTTTATTTTTAAATTCAACTGAATCAATTCTTATTTATATTTGAGATATTTTGGTGTTCCTTGAGATATTTGTTTTAGGGTGAACTGCATTGGAAACCAAAACTTGTGATCAAAGAGGAGAGCATTTCTTTGCTGTTGTATGATCAGTGGCCATAACTCAGAAGCATCCTGACATTTTACGTAACCCCAATTAGAATCGCAATCATCAAAACCACAAACAACAACAAATGCTGGAGAGGGTGTGGAGAAGTGGGGAACCCCAATACGTTGTTGGGATGGCAGATTAGTGCAACCACTTTGGAAAATAGTATGAGGATCCTCAGATGAATGGGAACGAACCTACTATATGATCCAGCAATACCACTTCTGGGTATCTACCCAAAAGAATGGGAACCAAACTATCACTCCAATGCATGTGTATCTATGTTTGTAG
The DNA here is from genome assembly GCA_004027655.1 of Graphiurus murinus. Taxonomy (NCBI): domain Eukaryota; kingdom Metazoa; phylum Chordata; class Mammalia; order Rodentia; family Gliridae; genus Graphiurus; species Graphiurus murinus. The sequence continues at coordinate 126,891 of PVLC010001019.1, forward strand.
TTGCACAATTCACAATTGCCAAACTATGGAACCAGCCAAGATGTCCATCAACAGATGAATGTATTACACAATTATGAAATATGTACACAATAGATTTTACTCATCCATAAAGAAGAACAAAATTATGTCATTTGCAGGGAAATGGATGGAACTAGAAAACATTGTGTTAAGTGAGGTTAGTCAGTCATAAAAAGTAAAAAATTGAATGCTCTTCCTAATGCTCTCTTTCTAGGGAGAAAATGGGTCATAAGAAGGACTCTAGATGAAGAAGGAGAAACCTTAGATGAACAAAGAAAGTGACTTAAGTGAAGATGATGGGGGTGCACCCTAATGCACATGTTGTACTTTCACAAACATATCAAAGTCAACCATTAAACTGAACATGAGAAGGAGGGAGGAGGGAGACAGTGGGGCAGGAATTGGAGAAGGGTTAAATGAGAGATGTATGCACATATGCCTCTACCAGCTTTTACCTCACAAAGATGTATGATTACAATGCACCAATTAAAATAAAATAAAAATAAATAAATAAAAAAGAAGCATCCTGTTGCCCAGGACAAGTGGACATCACATTTTCTTTAAAGACTTCCATGAAGGAAATGAGAAACATTTTTATCTCCTCTCAGTATTCTCAGTATAATAGTATATTACAAGTTTTGAGGAGCCTTGCAGTGAAGAATTCCAGTAATTCAGCACATCACACATGTGTGACACTGGGACATGTGTATTATTCAGGTCACATCCCTTTATTTGCCTCTGTCTGTCCTGCACTTTCTGAAACATGCCATCAGCCATGTCTTCACTCTTTGAATTCAAACCCACTCACCTCTAGCACCTTGCACAGTGCCCAGAGTATAACAGGTGCCCACTGCATATCCAGTGCTAGCATTCTTGGCGTATTTTATCCTTGAAACAGAAGTCTTTATTTTATAGACAAGTGGAACGAGCGACAAAGAAGTCCAGTATCCTGGCCAGGAATCACACAACTAGAAGTGATAGAATACGATCTTATTCTATGTCTGCACACACCAAAGCATTTGTGTTTTTTTATTCTACCACTCCAGAAAGCTGCTGAGCATGGAATGTAATGCTATTCCAGAGCCAGAGGAATAGCAGCCACCTGGCCTTCAACTGTTTTCCACACCCATGCTTTCTCAGAATGCCGAGCACAAGTATCTCTTTACTGGGCTTAGGCTTATTTTCTTGTGTTCAGATCTGTAATCTCAACAATAGATGTGCATACCAACTGAATGGGGTATGTGATTCGCAGCCTGATTTTTCTCGTTTTGCAATTTTTATTGTTTCAAAGTATCATCATATTTTAGGAAAGCTCTTTTCACTGGGAAGAAGAGATTTGGAGTCTGACTCCTGACCCAGCAGAGATGACTATAGATGTTTACCTGGGAGACTTTATCTGTATAAAGATGGTGTTTGTTCAATGCGTTTTCCTCCCTCACTTATCCATGACTTGTATCCTCACCACGGCCCAGCAGCCTCAATCCCTAGTTCTTTCTGTAGCTTAAAATGCTATTTAAGCTTCAACTATCTGGTCCTTTCATTGTATCTCATAATTTGAATATGGCTCCCATGTTTGTGTACATTAATACACATTGCTTTTTTCTATTAAATCTGCCTATTGCCAGTTTAATTCATAGACAAAAATGAACAAAACATTAGGGAAAATTTAAAACCTCCCAACACTAATCAGCAAGTTTGGTTCTCGAAGCAGGCTTCGGCTCCATTAGAGCTGGGTTTCATCTGTTTGAGAGGCTAGGTAAGGGGGTGGGGTGTGCAAGAATGGCAGAGAAATGGAACATGTTTCAGGGCCTACCAAAGAGAGAAATCCCTTAGCCCTTGAGGATTTGTGGGATGAGAAATCTGGACTGAGCCTTGGAGAGACCAGAAGGCGCCAAGGGCATCCCTGTTTTTAGTCTGTGTTAGTCCTGTTCACCTTGTCTGTACATGTGGACTTTCCCAAGTGCTCTTGAACCATGGCCCTTCCTAGTCCAATAGCTGCTTATAGCCCTAGGACCTTTGCCTGAGTTCCAAGCCCTACCCCTGATCCCCTGGAAGATAGCACGCATCTCTCTGTACACCTCACCTATCTGCCTGGTGTTTCCCTATCCAGGTTGGTCTTCTCACCATCCCTTCCGTGGCCCCAATTCACCTAAACCCAGCACTATGCCAGTGTTTAATGCTTCTTTTAGGAATGCTCTTCTGGGGCCACTCTTCCTGTCTAACTCCTACTCATTCCTCAAAACTCAGATCCAGTCCTACTTCTCTCACATGTTTCTTCATTCCAGCCCTGATAATTCTGATTCTACCTTAAGAATAGACTTCACTCTGGCTGCAGCAGGTATTCAGCCCTGAATTAGTACTCACTGGTTCTTTGTGAGCATTTGACTCAAAAGACAGATTTTAAGTTCCTTGACTGTTATATATCTTCAAGGCCCTGTGTTACTACCTCCCCCGTTTCCACAGTTAGCTCAGTTTGAGACTCTAGCAAGCTAATCTTTGTTCATTGCATAGATTTTTCCAGGTAACTCTGAAGGGAAGCTCATTTTTTTTCCAAATGGATGAAATATAAAGTATGGTTTCTTGAATTATTCATTTATTTTTAGTCTGGTTATTACCATCCTTTTAGAAAGTGCTTACTAAGCACCCACTATTTGCCCTAGGTACTTTACATAAAGCATCTCATTTAATTCTAGGAATTCTGGTCCCATGAGATCAGGGAACAGAGTCTCAAAGAAGTGAAACAACCTGCTCAAAGGCACATTAAAAGTAGTAAAGATGGTTTTGAATCCAGCAGCAGCCATTTCCCTGCCTTTTAATGGCAGCTTCCACTCCCAGGTAGGGGTTGACTCTTTTTCTTTTCCGGCCTCCTGATGTTTCAGTTGGTATCTACTTCCTCCTTGGTACTCTTTGAGCTGGACCGTGGACTCAGCCTGCTCGGAGCCGGCCACTTTGAGGAAGAGGAGCTGGACTTTGACAAAGGCCCCTGGAAGAGCAGCCTAGGTCAGCGCTGCGCCCACCCCCTGCCTGTGGTCTGGAAGCCCTGTGGTTACTGCCCCTTCCTCTGTGTCTTCCATCTCCCCAGCCCCCTCCTCCACTCCAACCCTAGCCCTGCCATTAATGAGAATCAGAAGGAGGGAGCATAGGGACTTGAAAGGGTAATTCCTTTCTTATTTATAGGTCTCCACCGGAGGACCAGAGGCGAGGAGTGTGGTCTCTACCCTGGAGCAAGGAGCAAAGCTCTCACAGGGGGCTGGGTCCTGGCTGGGCTCGGCCTGTGACCCCTCATGCCTTAATCTCCCCAGCTGTACAATTAGGTAAAAGTTGGGCTACAATGAAAACCAGATGTTCCATCAGGAGCGAAGTCTCCTGGGCAAACAAATTAAATAATAAATAAATGCTTTCGGTTTTACTAGCAACTGGCCATTCTCTGCCTCCTCCCAGGCTCCAATTAGAGTGCTCCTGTTGTCTCGTGGAGTTTTAAAACCCAAGTGTAAATAAGAAAGAGTCCTGGAAAGGCAAGTTTTGATTTTGATTTTTGTTGATTGTTGGCTTCGGTTTGGTTTCATGCAACGGTGCAAGTCCATTTTGGCAAGTCATCACGAGTTTAATTTTATGTTTGGGTTTAAGGGAGGGATGGAGGTGAACCAGGTTGTAACTGGTTTTTAGTAATTTGGGTACATCGATCCTGGAGCATTCTAATGTGTGAAGCGCTCTGAGGATTACAGAGACAAAATGTGCATTTGTCTTGATTTGCCTAAAACCCAAGCCAGATTCGACTCCAGAAAAAGCAGTGCAGTGCTGGGATGTCTAACTGCAGCCATTCACTGGAGTATCTCTCTGCAATGTTTATGGCTGTTTCCTTGGCTAAGCTTGGCGTTTATAGATAATCATATGTGAATGAGTAATGAACTTGAAAGACCCCAGGCACATTACTTTCATTCTGTGACTAGTGAGCTCATTCACTCATTCAACAAACATTTGTTGGGCACCTGTTATGGGCTCAGCAACATTGCTGGCAGTGTGGGAGTGGCTGCACAGTGACAGACGAATGTCCTTGCCCTCCTAACAATAGAAGACTGAAAAAAAAAAAAATCTGAGTTTATAATCTGTGTTGGCCTGAGGGCCCAGTTCATTCTTATTTCACTTTCCTAAAACTTCAGGAAAGTCTGTAATGATTGATAAAAAGGTGGTGCAATTAGTGACTGCCCCATGGCTGGCCACATCTGACCAGGAGGGAGCTGAGTGTTCTGTGGATACTGGCCTGGCTCTTTTTGGGTGAGCACCTCCTAGGCACCGGGCATGGGGATGAGCATTCCACACAGGCCACCTCATTTGATTCTCACCACTTTAGACTTGAGGAAACTGAGCCTGAGTGTGCGCCACCCCGTGCAAACTCTCCCATTCCTGATACATGCCAGGACACCCAAGGAGATGCCCAGAAGTCAGAAGGATGTCTACATACACATGTAGAACTGCCATTTGGCCGACACTGTGCTGGCTACTCTTGACTTGGTGTCCTATTTTCTCCTCCAAAGACAATATGATGCCTTCTTACGGCAGAAAATACAGAGCTTCACCAGGGTGAAGTCACTTGCCCCATGTCACACAGCTAGTGTCTGAGCCAGAATCCTCCTCAGCTCTCTCTGGCACCGGAGTCAGCATTCCATTATGACCCGGGAAGTTTCATGTATCATGAGCAAAAGAGTGAATGCTAAAGGAAGAAAACCAGCCAGGATTGCTTTGCCTCACTTCCCAAGGTTCCCCCAAGAGGCTGATGACTTTTGTGATGGGGAGACAAGGATGCTGAGGCTTGGGGAGGGGAGATGAGGATGCTGAGGTCTAGAGAGGGAAGAAGAAGATCTCAAGGTCTAGGGAAAAGAGATGAAGATGTTAAGACCTGGGGAGGAGAGATGAGGATGCTGAGGCCTGCAGTGGTCCTGCTTCTTTCCCAAGGGAAAGATCTCTGGCTCTGTCATTGGTTGATTTGCATCAGAGTCACCGAATAGAAACACACCCTGGTACAGCAATCTCCTGGGTGGACCAAGGATGGGAAGTGCTCAGGGGTGATGCTCCATTAGGAAGTCATCTGTGTGTCCTTCCTCCTTCTATCCTTCAGCACTGCTCAGAGCTCAGAGGCAAGTTCAGGTCCACTAAGAATATGCCTGGTGATGAAATAGGATTTTCCATCTCTTACACTTCATCTTTATTTGTTTTGTTATCAGAAGGAACACCCCCTAATAGACAGCAGTGATTTCTTTCTTTCTTTTTTTTTTTCTTTGCCACATGCATGCCGTCAGGGACCCACTCTCTCAATCACCTTGTGCTCCTTTGCAGTCAAATGACATTCCTACCTGGCACAGGTAATGGCCAATATCATTTCAATATTTTCTTCCTCTCCCTCTTTTGTATTTCTTTCTCTTCAGATGATAATTTTTTCTTGTATAAAAGTTAGTGGTAATAATTGTTGAGTGGTGGGAGTTTTTGCAGGCATGTCTCCAATATCCTAACTTGGCAAAATAAAAACTCGTGAAAGATCTGCAAATTTTACTTGTCTATGAAAATCTAAAAAGCAGAATCTAAATTAGATTAACGAATCTAAATATAAAATTATAATCTAAATAATAATGATGTCATTAATAATAAATGATAAATATTAATTTAAATTTATATTCTAAATGTATACTCTAAATCTTGTAAGAGCAGATATAATTTTTTGGTTGGAATTAAAAGAGAAAGTGTTGTAGAGAGGAGAGGGTATTGGGGATAAGAATACAGCCTTCTGTTCACAAGATGGTGGACTCCAAACTAAAAGTCGACCTAAGGAAGGATCTGACGTCCTTGGTCAGGGATGCCGAAGCAGGTGTTGGAAGCTGGTCCTGGGTCTGCTTCTGAGTTCCCAGGTGACCTTACAAAGTGGCTGCTACCCTCTGAAGCCATTATGATCATCTATAAAGTAGACTGGTTTGGTTAAATTATTCCTGTGGCTTGATTTCTCCTCTGGTCAGGTTTGGATTAATTAGCACTGATTTCCCCAGAGCTTCTCAAGGTCTGATCTCCAGGCTAGCATTTCCAGCCCAAAGCAAACACAATTCAAAACATCAGGCTCCGAACAAGTTCTGTCTAAAATTTCGTTCCACCTCTTTCTGGGAAGCAATCAAGGGCTCCCTTTTCTAGGAGACTGTAATTTGTTGAAAAGCATTTGATTGTTGTATTGAAAGGTTGCACTGTATGTGTAAAAAGGTGTTTATGAGGCTTCGTACAGTATAGTTAATAACCAACCAAGACCAGAGCCTTTATAACAGAGATCCTGGCTACAAGCATCTATGCCGTGCTTTGCTGAGGCCCGCGAAATGTATAATTACAGTGGCTGGTGGTCTGGAATATAAACCTGGGGTGCTTGCTGCAGGCCTGCAGGTCAGCCCTCTCTGTGGATGGTAGCACTTACCGTACCTTTCTATAGCTCAGCAGAAATAAACCCTTTTACTTTTTCAGTTCAGCTTTTGAACACCTGTAGATTCAAAACACCAGGCTGCAAGGTAGGCTGAGCAAGGTGAGTTTTTGGATGTATTAGAAGCCAAGAGTCAGGCAGCAACGAGTAACAAGCCAGTGTTGGTGTTTGTTCATTTCTGGCTGAAGGCACACAAGGTCAACTAATATCCATTGCTTGTCAGGAAGAGGGCATCAGCCTCTGCTGAGGCCTTCCAGTTTCTACTCTGTACCTATGCCCAGTCTACTGCAGTAGAGCACTCTCCTCGATATACAAGTCTAACCAGGTCTCTTCTTCCTTAAAACCTTCTGAGAGTCTGCCATTGTTCTCTAGGATAAATGCCAACTCCATCATCTGGGACCCCAAAGCTGGCATCGTCTTACCCTTGCTGCCTTTCCTGGCCTCCCTGTGTATCACACCCCCCTGCTCGCTGGTCCTATTTCTTACCAACTTCCTTTTGGGTCTCTTTTGCCTCCTATTCCCCATGTGAATTTGGTCACATGCTATTTCTGTGACATGGGATAATTCCTTCACTCTCCCATCCTTCCCCAACCTCCTGCCCTCCTGTCTGTCTGGTAAACTCTTGCTTATCCTTCAAACCCTAGATCAAATAGTACTTCTTCTAGGAAGACTTACCTGACCCCCTGGACCAGGTCAAATTCCACTGCTTGGTTCACTTATCCTTTATTTCAAAACTATACTCTGAAGCACCTATTTTGTGTCTGGAATTGAGCTATATGGTTCACAGGAAGCAATTCACTTATGAAATGTGTACTAAGAATAGCTTGATTTTACAAATGCAGAACCTAAAGCTCAGTGAGAATGAGTACTTCCCCAGGATGTGGAATAACTGGTAAACAGCCCAAACCAGAATGCTCCAGCTCCTCGCACAGCTCTTCATTAGGGCAGTTCACTCCAGAGGGGAGAAATGTTCAAGGGGTAGTTATAAAACTTGAATATGGAAAATCTCTCCCCCTTTGGGGGGATACTAGAGATTAAACTCAGGGACATTCTACCTCTGAGTTATATCCCCAGCCCTTTTTATTTCTTTATTTTGAAACAGGATCTCTCTAAGATACTGAGAGCCTCACCAAGTTGCTGAGACTGGCCTCCAACCTGAGATCCTCCTCAGTTCTCCAAGTACTGAAATTACAGGTGTGTGCCACCTCAGTGGGCTATAGCTCCCCCTTAACTGTTAAGAAATAAAGGTAGCAAAGCTCCAGTGTAAGACCCAACCTTGTAAGGGCAGCTGCCGCCTGGCAATGGCTTTGTGAGTGAATTGTTTTATCTCCTTTCAGTTTATCTCTAGTTTCCTAATTTTCTCTGATGAGCACCTATTTCTCTTAAAATGGAAAGACATTTAAAGAAGCAAAATATGTATTGCCTTGAAGAGAGATAACAGTCTTAGAATTAAAAAAATTAATTACCCATCCTATCACGACACTAAGCAAACCAAATGCTCTCAATTTTGTGTTCACCTCCATGGGCTCATCTCTTAAAAATAGTTCATTTCCACATAAATGTAATCATAGTGTGCATTTTATTTTGGTATTCTGTTCTTTTCAATTAATATTTCACCTTTCTGATCATGCAAATAACACTGAAACAATCCAGAGAAGGATACCTTACCTACTGTTTTAGAGTCCTTAGCATGATTCTGGCATTAGCAAGTTTCTGCAACTAACACAGTCGCTTCTGCGACTGTCTTGATATTCATTCTTAATTTAGGGATTTAGCCACTCATTCCACAATGTGTGTGTGTGTGTGTGTGTGTGTGTGTGTGTGTGTTCCTGGGGATTCAATTCAGGGGCATTCTATCTCTTAGCTACACCCTCAGCCCTATTTTACTTTTATTTTGAAATGGGAACAGGGTCTCGCTAGGTTGATGAGAGTTTCACTGTTGATGCTGTCTTTGAACTTGTGATCCTTCTGTCTCAGTCTCCCAAGTACTGGGATTACAAGTGTGAACCACCATACTGGCTTACATTTTTTTTTAATATTTGAAATATTTTTTGCTTACTGTATACTGGAAACTTGCTAGGTATGCTTTAACTTGCTAATGTTATATGACAGTCATTTACAGCAGAAAGCAAATTTATTTATTTCTTAAGAAATCTTTAATAGTAGTTATATTTAGAATTAAGGAGAAAACTAAGGATTTGGGCCCTCAAGATTTTTGGTTTTCATTTGATGTATTAAAGATGGTAGAATTTGATAGAATTTTATGATTTGTAGAACTCTTTTGCATGCATTATCACTATTAATTCTCTAGCATCTGGGAAATGGGAGGATTTCTTTCCAAATGAGGAGCTTGAAATCCCAGAGACCCATGAGAAATGGGCCACACCACATACATTATGCTCTAACTTGATTTTCTCACTCATTAGTATGTCCTGGGGATAATTCTCTATTAGAATAACCCTCAATTTTCTAAGCTGTCACAGATAATTCTACACTGTGGATGAACAATAATTGACTTACCTGTTTCCTGTTGATAGAAATTCATGTTGTCTCATTTTTTGTTATTTCAATTCTGCAATTAAAAATTCCCATAATACATCTCCAAGCAATCAAGTATATTTCTGTGAAAGGTTTATAAAAATGTCCATGGGTAAAAATTATAAATTTAGACAGATATTCCAATAAAGGCTTCTCCATAATATTGCATAACAATGAAAGTAATTTGTCAGCAACTGTGCTTGCTCTTTAAATTACCAATCCTTTTAGTTTTATTTTATAAATCCTTTTAATATTGTCAGAACATGATGATATCTCACTGTGGGTTCCATCTGCATTTTTCTACTTATCTCTGAGTTTGGGTGTTTTGTTTTTTTTTTTTTTTTTTTCATATGCATCTGGGCCTTCTATGTTTCATCTAGGAAGAACTTCCTACAATCTATGCAGAGGGTCCTAGGTCTGGGACAGACTTTATTTCAAGAGCTCATGGTCTCCACAGTCACATCTAAAGGGCAAGTGGAAGCAAAAATGGAGTCTAGATTGCAAGGTCACGGGTGAGATGGAGAGAGGGAAAGAGAAGCAAAAAAAGATAATTAACTGTAGGACATGTCAAGTAGTTTGTGGTACAGCACATAAGGTCAAAGGCAAAAAAAGCTCTGAAAACTCTTTTTTCTATGGTTCCCAGTCCATGCCATGGGAGCAGAGATGTCACGTTGGTTGTGAAATTATCTTAAGAATGAAATCAGTGGCAGGAGAACTCAAGCAGATTGAGATCCACCATAAAGTTCATGAAACTTGATTCTCAGGCCCCTAATTTGCATAATAGGCCCCTCTCAAGTCCTGGAGAGGGGCCCTAGTAATGAGTTCACATTGGCCATGTTTCTGTAGAGTTGGCAAAATTAGTTATTTGAACTTCAATAGGTTAAGATGTTATCTCTGCCCACTCTGACTTCCCTCCATTATACTATTCATGTGCTGGGTATGCATGAACATTTTTAGCAACTGGCCAAAGGGACATAGAGTTAAAGATGTATTTAGTGAAATATATTTACTTGGTTGATTGTAGCCCTGAGCAGTAAGTAACTGCTAAGTTGCCCCAGTTGAGTGGAACCAACAACTCCCCTCCTACCCAGCGGGCTAACTCAGGAGCATCATGTCATGCAGATGTGAGTCCAGAGGTTATACAGACCTAAGAATGCACCCTGTGGTATTTGGTGCCAGAATTAGGAAGATGTAAGAGGGGCGAGAAAAAAAATCTGAAAGATACGGTGTCAGAAGCTAAGCTTTGAAAAATTCTATATTCATCAGACGTGCACAATTATAAGCAGAAATTTCTGTTCAATTGATTCCTAGTCAAAATAGAAGTTCTTTTCTGTCAGAATATACTCAAGAAAGTAGCATTTTATTGACTATATAATTATAAGCCTACTATAATTTTATGAGAATCTCATGAAATATAATTTATCAGAAATATTATGTTTGAAGGGTACAAACTTGTATTCTTCAGTGAGTACATCTGTCTGTGAAGTTTCATGTTTTACGTATCCCAAATATCATATTTTTATTACTTTGGATCAACTGTAGTAGAGAAAAGACTGGATTAACTTTCTCTTCTCTCTATAGAAATATTACAAACTCATCACCATAGGAAGATGCTAAGTATAACAGCCAAATTGTAGGGGGAAAATGTATTATAGAGACTTACCAAGCAGTTATTTAATTAAAATATTATTTTATTTTTCTGGATATTGTGGTTATTTTTTAAACTTGTTAACTTTCTAAAATTAGTATTTTGGCAGAGTTCTGATTCTAAATAAACATTATTATTATGCCTAGGCTTGTGTCTTTCTAGTCTTTTGATTGCTAAGGGGTCTGAATTGGAATATGCTGCAGGCCCCATAATCTATAAGAGATTGGAGGGCTTAGAGTTGGCCTCAATGACCTTTATTGTCCAAACTGCAAGCATAGGAAAGTGTGAGTTTACATCTTCTTTGGTTTAAATTTCTATCACTACTACATCTACGGTGACCAGTGTGAAGTAGGGACTCGAACCTTTATGGCATAAATAAATGACCCTTTTTCTAGTGCTAAGAGTCACCTCTAGGCTTCATTTGGTACATATGGCAGGTCAAATCATTGTGTAAAAATGTTCACAAAATGCCATGCCCTCACTGTCATAGGATGAGTATACTTTCCCACCCACTGATAATGAACTTGGCACGTGACTTGCTTTGGCCTGCAGGTGGGAGGAATACACTGGCCACCCTTGGGCTAGTCCGCTGTTCTAGGAGGACAGGAGGCATGCAGAGTGAACCTGGACCCAAGCTGCAGCCTTTGGGCCTCTGGGTATGACTGATCCCTGACTCCAGGCATGTTTCCTAATTTTCATATTTAATTTAAAATCTAGCCAGGAGTCCATACCCCTACTCAAGCAGATACATGATTAGGGGTAAAATGGACCAGCCAAAGTAAGAAGCTTGAAAAAACAGCCTTGCAACACAACCACTTAGACAAAGTCAAATATAGATTTAACAACTAATTATAGGAGAAAGCTGCAAAGTGCGTTATAAAATCAAGTGTTTGCACAGAAACATTTTTGCTAGAAAGCAAAGTGGTAGCTCATTTGCATGTTTGGTATTGTTAGCATACAAAGGAGCTGAACTGCTAAAATTAAGATAGTGAGTTGTTTGAAAACCTCATTTTAAAATAGAATAAATCACGCCACAGACAGATGTTTAAGAGTGTGCCTGATGTGGAGCAAGCTGGCCTCCAGTGTGAAGCTTGCCAGGGGTTGAGTGCTATCATGTCACCAAACTCTTCACTAAACCTCAGGATCAGGGACCAGGGATGTGGGGAGTTCATGATCTGTGGCTTCCTGGAGAAGTATCCGGGTTGAGAGTTCACAGCGTGGGTCCAGGCCAGGAGAGGAAATGTTAATGCTGGCAGCCACTGGTGACCCAGGAGCCTCCGTGCCAGGTAAAAGCCAAGGGCTCCACCTGTAATAGGAAGAGCAAGGGTGGTTTCCAGGACACAGGATGTCCGGAGGTGCCCACTCTTGGGGCCAGCCCTGCAGCGTGTGCCCTGAGAAGGAGTACTTCTTTTCCCTCACAAATGCTAGCTTCTGCTCTGACGGGCAGCACTGGGTTTAACTTCTACCCTACTTTGTGAATTAACAAAGATATGATCGTCATTATCAAGTTAATGATCATCATTGTCAAGATCCCATTTTATGGATGGAGATGTGGAGGACAGGAGAGGTTCACATCTGTCCTCAAAGTCCAGTAAGGCAGTAAGTGGAGTGACTCTGGGACAAACCAAGTCTAATTCCAGAGACTAGTGATCATCAGACTGTTTTATTGGACACTCCTTTATAAAGAAAAGGTAGGAACATGCACTTCAATATATTTTTTATTCTGTTTATTAATTAATTAATTAATTTATTTATTTATTTGAGGTATCATGGATTGAACCCAGGGGCATTTTACCTCCCAGCTACACCGTCAGCCCTGTTTTTTATTCTTTATTTTGAAACAGGGTCTCACTAAGTTGCAGAGGGCCTCACTAAGTAGCTGAGGCTGGCCACAAACCCAGATCCTCCTGTCTCAGCCTCCCAAGTACTGGGATTACAAGCGTGTGCCTCCATACCAGGATCAAGGAATCATTGGAAGCCATCTTTGAAGTGTGTTGTTACTATCACATACTCTCTGGAATCAACTTGCTTACCCTTTCTTGGGTGTGTGTGCCTGCACTGTGACAATCCCTCAATTTAATGGTACAGTGAGTTTAACCTGGTGCCAGTTACAGCTGGGAGTGCGGGTTGAGGGTTCGGAGTGCAGGAGAATGCAGCCCAGTCACAAAGAGGGAACACAGTAAAGACATGGATGTCTTTCATAGAGAGAGGGTAAGAAGCTGCTCATAAATCAATTAATTGGAATGAACCACACTAAAGAAAGACAAGGTAGAGAGTTTTCCAAACTAGATGAAAAATTCTAGTTTCTACCTTCTCATTCTACCTTGGAGGTCCTCCTCAGTAGGAAGCTAAATAATGCCTTCTTTAGTTACAGCTGGGGGAGGGGTGAGTGGAAATTTAGATAGATTTTGACAAATAGCATTTAATAAAGGTTGATTTTATGCAATATCTTCAGTCTTGGATAAAGATTTTCCAAATTGTTCATTTTGCTCTCCTTATGTTGGGAACTCCCCCAAAATCTTTGAGATTCAAGATCTTATCCAATTCTTTCGAGCAGCAGTCAGCAAACTATGGGAGCCAAACCTGGCCAGGCACCAAGTACTAAGAATGGTTTTTACATTTTGAAATGATTAGACTAGTACCTACAGAGTAGTTTTCATTCTGCCCCTTGAAGATCAGAGCCTAAAATATTTATTAGCTAGCCCCTTGAAAAAAAGTTTGCTAACCCCTACTCTAGAGCTCCCCAAATCTCCATTCTCAGAAGGAGATCCAAAAGAAATAGGTAGAATGAGAAGGTGGAAACTAGGATTTTTCTTCTAGTTCAGAAAACTCTCTACTTTGTCTTTCTTTAGCGTGGTTCATTCCAATTAATTGATTTATGAGCAGCTTCTTACCCTCTCTCTGTTTTAGAAAGAGAAGGAAAGAAGGCGAAGGGAGGGAAGGAGGAAGAGAAGATTGCAAGATGCACGGAGCTTCATGGGCCTGGGGATCACCTTTGTGTGTTCCCACTTTGTGCATATGAAGGCTGGTGCCGGGGACATGGTTGCAAGATTTCACTCAAAACATCAAATCTCTCTGATGAGAAAGAAACGGAAACATTTAGTAGATTAAACAATTAGAATCATTTTAGAAACTACCCAAGCAGAAAAACAGAAACACTGCTGATTTCAAAATGTGTCACATTGTCAGATTCATCCAAATCGCAGCTTTTGCTGTAGAGGAGGAAAGGAATTGCTTCAGAACAGCAATTCCAATGTCCATTCCTCTCTCGGCTCGCTAGAGATGAGAAAGATCACTGTTCTCTGTCTTTTCCTTTCCCTCTCCTAAGGATGCACATCTTGTCTCCCCTCAGGCCAGGTTTAACTTTATGGAGCTGCAGAACAACAGATACTTTCACTCTCCCCTAGCTTACTGATTTGACAAGTTTCCAGAGCAGGGAAATGGTACTCAGGGGGAGCCCAGCGGACTCCCTGAGGGGTGGAAAGGAACTGAGGCTCCAGAAACTTGGAAGAGAGTACACAGACACAGGAGAGAGTAAGAGAGAAGAGAGGGCTGGACAAAGAGGGAGAGAGAGGAGAGAGATCTGGAGATCTGCAGAGTCCCTTTTGAATATTAAAAACTTCTGCTTTGCAAAAAAGAACACTAATAAAATGAAAAAAAAGCCACCGATTGGGAAAAAAATGTTTGTAAAACAAATGCCTGATCTAAAATATATAAAAACTCTTAGAACTCAACAATAAAAGAAACAAACAACCAAACTGTAAAATGGACAAAAAGAAAATCTGAATAAACACCTCATCACAGAAGACATACGGAAGGCAAACAACCCTATTAAAAAAATTCTCCACATCATTTATCACTAGAGAATTGCAAATTAAAACAATAGAATACTACATACACCTATTAGAATGACATATCTATTACAATTATAATGTTAATCCCCCAAACACAGAGACACACCAAATTTTAGCAAGGATGTGGAACAACAGAAACTCTTATTCACTGCACTGGGAATGTAAAATGGCACAGCTACTTTAGAATAGAGTTTCTCATAAAGAAAAGACTAATATAACCAGATGAGCCAACTGCATTCTTAGATATTTACTCAATTGAATTGAAAACTTTTGTCCACAAAAAAAAAGTGCATAGATTTTTTTAGCAGCTTTATTTACAATTATCAAAACCTGCAAGAAGCCAAGATGTCCTTCAATGGATTAAAAATATAAAGGGAGGAGACTTGTAGACAATGTACAAATACTACCCATTTTATATAATGGACTTGAGCATCCACAGATTTTGATATACAAGGAAGTTCTACAACCAATCCCTCCAGATACTGAGGGATGACTGCATATAGCATTCTGGAAAAGACAGAACTATAGAGACAGAAAAAAGTTCAGGGATTGCCAGGAGTTTTAGGGGAGGAAAACAGATCATTTTTAGAGTAGGGTATTCTGTATGAAACTGTGATGGTAGATATGTGACAATATGCATTTAATAAAACCCATAGAACATTATAACATAAGAGTGAATCATAGTGTACAAATATTTAAAAATAATTTAGGAGAAGATATTCACCTAAGTAACTTTAGAAATGAATGAGCTGTGTAAGACAAAGGCAAAAGAACTTCATGTAAGCAGTGTACTTTTATTAATGAAGTTATTTACTGTTACTAATTCTGGTAATGCCATACATGTATATTGTAGTGGGAATTTATATAAGGGAAAGATAATAAAATTATTCATGTGATAATGGGTCAATTTGAAGACATCAGTAAGTCTTAAAGTAGAGATAATTCCAAATGGAAATATTTATAGATATGTACATATACGTAGGTAGGTATATACACATATATTTCTTTTTTTCTGTCAGCTAAAAGGCTCTAGATTCAATGACATCCCAGTAGCAACAAGCATGCCTAGTAACCATTTCTTGGTTTCCAATACCATTTTCCAATAAAAATAGCAGGATTTCTTAAAGCAATGCCTGATTCTAGCATGGGAGTGAGAATTAACAAGATGAGCTAGGGTCATCTTGCAGTGCTGGAAAATAAAGAACCGCTTCAACAAAACACCACCACATTGCTGGGGGGACATTACAGGGCATCGGAGCCACCTGAAAGAGGGCCCAGTGGTCAAAGCTGAAACAATTTGAGCAACAAAATAAATAAGGTAGGATCAAGTATAAAATAGATATTCATGAATACATACTGATGTAAAGAAATAATTGAATAAGTTAAAAATATGGAAGAGACTCCTCATGTAGAAGAAATACAAATAAATTAGATAGAAACTCCACCCTGGAGGAAGCACATGATTCCCCATCCTTTAAAGGTGAACTACTACACACTGCTAATTTTCTTTGCAGGTGCAGTATGGACAGGAGTTACTCCCAGAGAATAACTTTGCGGTGGAGAAACATGACAGACACAGCCTGGGTCAGGTGATCAGGTGAACACCAACAGTGACAAGTCATGCTGATGTGTGTTCCCTTATACAGTGTGATTTAAGTGACACTTTACCCTTATGATCCTTTCCTCCAAACCCTGTATCCTCAATCTCACCATTAAAAAAAATTAGATAAATTCCAAAAGAGGCATATCCTACAATATGTCTGATCAGTACTCAAAACTGTCAAGGAGGTCAAAACAAGGAAAGTATGAAAAACAGTCAGAACCAAGAAAGATCTAAGCAGACCTGACAACTAAATTTAATATGGCATACTGGATAGGATCCAGAATAGTAGGTTTAAAAAATAAGAAAATCTGACCTTAGTTAAAAAAATCTAACAATTTTGGTTTATTACCTGTAGCAAAAATCCATACAAATGTAAGATGTTAATAATAGTAAGAATATGTGGGGGGGGGTGGGGCAGGGGGAGGAATGCTGTGTACTTCCTGCTCAATTTTTATGTAAATCTCAAATTGTTCTAAAAATTAAAGTCTGTTCATTGAGAAGCAAAGTTACTCAACTTGTGAGGTCCAGAGATGGGGCCCAGTCCCCTGGGTGACCAGACTCTAAAATCCAGTTCCTTCTGTTATGTAGAATCTGCCATTAGTGATTAACAGGAATATTCCAATCCAGACCAGTACTACCCTAAGATGCTTTGGAAAGCTGGGTAAGTCATTTAGTAACTCTGACCAGGGCCAATTCTGTGTGTCCTTCCGGTGTCTCTGAATGGTTAACACTGTTCAGGGCAGAAGGAAGGGGGAGGGCTGGGAAGAGTGAGGAGATAGGCTTACCTCCTACGGAGTTTATGGAAGCCCAGGAACCTACACTATATACAACTTAATCCTCATGTTTATGTCTGGGAATATATTAAATGCCATCTGCCTAACCATTTGCCATGTTATAAATTAAGGCGACATCAACAATGCTATAACACCAAGGAGTTCTCTGCTGTCTTCCAGTTTGATATTAAATGGGTTTTGTTACCAAACTCTTCTTACAAACATGAAAAGAACAGTTGTAAGCCTTCTGGAAGAGCAGATGGTCTCGGAGGCTCCCCAGCGCAGGCTCTCTGTGAAAGTTACAAGGTTTACGTTTTCTCTGCTGCAATGAATTGGCTGTGTTAGGGTTGTTATGGGGCAAAGCAAATGTTCTGTGGATAAAGTCAAACCCTGGTGCTGCCACTTTATTGCTCTGTGAACTCATGCAGGTTGTTTAACATCTTCAGATCTCAGTTTGCTTACCTATACAATGGGATTGACAACACTAACCTCATAGAATCATTAGGAGATTTTAATGCGAAAACTCAGTGACTTTCTTCTAACTCTTCCTGATTCAGTAAGAAATATAGAAATATATTTTATACTATGTTCTAGTGTGAGACATAGTTTTCATTAAACAAAACTATCGTGTGTGTGTGTGTGTGTGTGTGTGTGTGTGTGTGTGTGTGTGTGTATGTGCTGGGGGTTGAACCCAGGGGCATTCTACCTCTGAGCTATACTCCCAGCCCTTTTTATTTTTTGTTTTGAAACAGGATCTCACTAAGTTGTTGAGGATCTTGCCAAGTTGCTGAGGGTCTCGCTAAGCTGCTGAGGCTAGCCTGGAACTTGTGATCCTCCTGTCTCAGCTTTCCAAGTACTGAAATTACAAGTGTACACCAGTACACCGAGCTAAACAAAACTAATTCTTGTGACGAATTACATACTTTGATACTTTTCTCTCTAATGTAATCTATTGTATTCTATTCTGTTGTGTCCCTCCCCCCCCCCCCGCTGTGATCCAATAAATATATTTTAGACCTTTTAAAGGCTCAGAGCCTACAGATTAAAAACTACTAAAATATGCTTGTCATATGAAAGATACACAATAAATGCTCACTGCTAATGTGAGATTATAACTAGATCTTTTCTATCAAAGAAATAGCTTGACTCGGGCTCTATTTTGTATTATTTGCCATTGTTTTTTTAAAAAATAGTATTATTTCCTGGAAATTCAGAGAGCCAACCCCTCCTCCATATCCCTTTTAGCCAAGGGCATGAAGATTGTGAAGCTATGTTCCCACCAATAGGAGCACAGCACAGAAGCCCCCCAGAAAATAAAATGATCAGCAGTTTTTTGCCATGCTGTTCCTGTGTGCCTGACTCACTGGCGGCACGATCCCTTTTTGCAAAAAGTAAAATTCATCTTGCTGAGCTGCTTTCAAATATGTGTCTTGTTTTCCCACACCATATAAATTTACTTCTGACAATTTGGTGGCCCAAATTTGGAGCTACAGGTTTCCTTTCTGGGGAGATGCTTCTCGCCACCAAGTTTCCGAAGTCCCCAAGACAGGAAATACTGTCATTCCTGGCTGACAATGGACCCTGAATGGAAAGCAGAATGGCAATGTGGGAGAGGCGTCCTTGCTTGGCCATGGTAGTAATTTTAAAGTCAGACACTCAGATTTCTTCCCTGTGGACATGGGCTCAGTCACTAGGGTGCTTCTGGGTTTCCTATCAAAATTTAATGTTATAGTTTAAATATCACCATGTTGGGCTTTCCCCCATCCTGTTTACCTGTCCTGTTCACCTCTTAATATCAGCAAGAGACAATGTATTTGCTTTATCACATGTTTTTATATATGTAAGGAACAGTTTAAGATTACTTATTTTTAGATGTTAATTAAGCATTCTTACTTAAAATAAGTATTTTCGTCTAAGTTAAAAAAATTTCTGTAAGGATTGTTTTAAGTGTAAGGAAATTTAATAAATAAAAGGAGGTATTTATTGGTATGAGGAGGGCTTAAGGGAGTTGCAAATGATTTGAAAGAGATAAAAATATGAAATATTTTTTATATCACACTTAATACATTGATTTTATGGTTAGAGCAATAATGTTCTCTTGAGATACTAATCTGCTCCTGGTAAAAGTCCTCCAAACTAGCCCAGAGAGTAAGAGTTTGACATTTTTTAAAAAGATAATTTTCTATGTTCTTTAGATTTAAAACAATATGGTTTTTCTGCTCTTAGCATTTACTAAGAACCAGCTGAAAGTATGTTTTATCAAGTTAATACCTTGTGCTTACTGTCATTCTTAGACCTTGGCTACTTTACAAGCTGCATCTTAGCAAAATAAGGGTTTAAATGTCTGTATTTTACACCTGCTTAATGATTATTTTGTAACTTAGACTGAATGGACAACTATAACTTTGGGTTGCTATTTTTAACACCCTGTATATCTGTGACTATAGATGTGTTTACATCTGATGGCTGTGTGTCTGAGGTTCATCTAAATGTTTTGTAAAAGTTTATAAAGTTAAAAGTATTTGAACATCTGGCATTTCAAATAAAATCATATATATGTAAAGCCAAAATTAAATGGGAATTTGTGTCAAATTTAAATGGGGATTTGTTTATGTCATTAAATAATATACAAACTGGATTTGTTTTGTCCCTAAGAGTTTTGTTTTATATTTTCTTTGTATATATTTGTAATTGTTGTCTGGTAACATTACAGGTGTACAAATTTAACAAAATAACCTACATTATATTTAAATAACCATTGCCTAGAGATCAGGCTATAATATTGACCCCTATTTATTAAAAAAAGACTGGTAAAACCAACCTTCTGGGTGCTCAACAATGGAAACTTGGAGAACAATCAGAAAATGAAAGGGCTAAGAACGGAGAGCCAACATTTTGGCCCTAGTCATCTGACCTCCCAAAATAGGGGGATCAGGAAGGCCCCAGAAACTTGGAGCCACCAGCATATACTCTGTAAAAAGGAAGGTCATTGGACAGGAAATGTCCCTTATGCTTCAAGGAAAGGGAAGCAAATGGTGAGCAAGACCATGACCCACTGTGGTAAATGGCATAACTGGCAGAGAAAAAGCCTCACAGATTCCCTAGGAGTAATCCTTATGAGCCTTGACTGACCTTAACAGCAAAAAAAAAAAATGTCATAATTTATGTTTGCCCAACATTGGGCTAAGTACTTGGTCCTGAACACCCAGCAGGAAAGTATAACCAAAAATAAGTGCTATTCTGGGATAGAAAGAGAGAACCATATTCATGGTATCCTTATAAGATGGTATGAAAAGAAACCTGTTCCTCTTGAGGTTTTACAGGTCTAAGACCACCAGACACCTAAAAGAAAAAAAAAAATACAAGATGCTCGATTTACAGACAGCTCTGCCAAATATGTAAGAACAAGAGACAGATAGTTGTAGATAACCCTTATAATAAGCAAATTATTAATACTAATGGGCAGGGTAATAGTAGTCGACATGCTAAATTATATGCTATGTTGACTTTTTTTGTTGTTGTTTGAGTTTTTTTGTTGTGGTTTTTTTTTTTTTTTTTTTTGCTTTAGAGTAAATTATATTACAATCAGAAGAGACCTGTCAACTATTCCTATCTGAGATGCCACCAAGGGAACAGCTAAACAACGAGATGCCACCAGTAAGATGACCTAGGAAAATCATTTAACTCTAGATATAAATTAGCTGAGGATGCTAAAGTTGATGACACCCTTGAGAGTAAAGTTATCATATTCTAATGCATTTGAAGAAAAGAGTAGTAGTGTATAAAAAAGAGGGGGGGGGGGATTGTGGGAATATAATTAAATCTTTCCTGTCAAAGAAATAGCTTGCCTTGGGCTCCATTTTGTAAATTTGCCATTGTGTAACCTTATATGTACTTGTACTTTTGTAAAGATAACATTTCCTGGAAATTCAGAACCCCAACCCCTCCCCGACATTCCCTTCAGCCAATGGCTTAAAGATTTTGGGTTATGCTCCCACCAATAGGAGCACAGCACAGAAGACCTGCTGAAAATAAAATGGCCAGCAGTTTTCCACAGTTCCTGTGTGCCTGACTCCCTGATGGCAGGATCCCTTTTTACAAAAAGTAAATTTTACCCTCCTGAGCTGCTTTCAAATATGTGTCTTTTTTATGATGCTATATACATTTACTTCTGACACTAATATTATTACTTTGGGTGATAATATTAACTACAGCAAAGTGACATGAAAAGTTGGAGTACCCAACACATCAATCTTCTCCCCTTGTCCCCCAAACCCAGCCCTAACCCGGAGAGGCATTCACTGATATAAGCAAGGCATTGCAGTCATGCAGAAGCTTGGGCTGACATTCTAACTGAAACCCACATGCTCACATGAAGAGTTTCTCTCCTCCCTCAACTCCTTCCTGCCTCTGGCAAGCTCAGCATCTCCAAGTCCCCAGAAGGATGGAGGCCCAGGTGCTTGCCGCAGTGAACTGTTCATTAAGGTATGCTGTAGTAGACTCCTTCCCTTCCTGGGGTCATTTCCTAGCTCCTGCCAGTGATCCCTCAAATCATCTCCAAAATACACACTATCTAGTCTTGGGCTTAGCTTCTTGGAGAACCCAGCCCAAGAGAGTCCTGTGTGTTCTGTCTATTCTTATAGTACTTGCTAAGTCATCTTGCAGCAGATACAGTGGTGTTAAGCCCTAAAGACTTATCAAAGACTTATCCACCCCCAGGGGCTCTAAAGTCAGTTGGAAACATATGGGGATGGTCCACATGAGTGGCCCCTCACATGAGTAGGAGCCAGCCTTGAGGACTGTGGTGCTCTGTTTCCTAGTTTCCTTCCTCCTGCTGTGGGGCAGCCTAGCCTCCTGCCCCACCCAGGTCTGCCTGCTTAAATGTTCTTCAAATAAAACAGAACGTGTATTCTATCTGCCCATCTTTCTTATTTGCCTCCCAGCCAAATAAACAAAGTGCTCTGATCTTAAACAGGGAATAAATTTATTTGTTTATCTCTCTTAAAACATATCTAATATCCTGTGGGTCTAGAAGGGCCACCCTCTGTATCACTCACAGGAGCACCCACAAAACCCGCATTGTCTCCAGACAGAACACATCTTTTATTGGGCTTGTATCTGTGATAATGAGGCAGGTGAATTTTATCATTCCTTTCACCCTACTAGTAATGAACAAATTCACTGTGTATTACTTTGGACTTGATCTCTGGCAAAACACTACTGGAACAAACAATTTGATTTGTCAACACCTTTATAAGGGCTCCTCAATCAATGTCACAAATCCAAATTTAAACAGCAAAGTACATTTGACTGCAAGACCCTGGACTGATTAGAGCTCCGGGTTCAGAGAATTGCCTCAGACAGGGCAGCAATCAGATTATTAACTCCACTTGAAAATACTCTCTGCTGCCCAGGATTAGCATGCATATTTTGATATAGATCGATAAGCAATCTCCTTTCTATAAGAAATGCCTGCAACATTCATTTGGCTGATCAAAGGTAGATATCAGCTGGCTGTGACAGCTAGCTATTGTTTCCCTGCGTTCTTTACAGAAGAACCTCTATTTAAAAAAATTCTCTGGCTCTTTTTCAGCTAATAGTGGAAGCCAAGAGAGAGCTACAAAAATCCCATCTCCTTCTCCACACTGAAACACAATTAGTGCAGAGGGACTTGAGGCTTTTTTGAGCTAACTTGACCCATTTCCACTGTGTTCACTGACAAGAAATGGCAAGTTTCTTCTCCCTCCTTTGCCCAATTTCCCTCCATTCTGACTCATTTTCCACCAGAGTGGTGGTCCTGATCTGGGACTGCTAGGAAGATGGCATCCATCTTGTAACATCTGGTCTTTCCCTGGTGAAGTTAGAGCTTCTATAGTAAGACGTTGATAATGTTTCAAACTAGTTAGCTCAGGTTTGGGTTGTGAGTGTGTGTGGAATTGACTTATTGCTTTGAAAGCTATTTGATTAACTCCCTTCCCCCTCATTGTCCCCTATTCTAAAATGTCAATTCCCTTTCTGAAAATGATTTATATTTTCTGCCTATTTTATCCATTTCAAGCTCTTTTCCCCTCATCTAACCTTTCCTAAACAGTAGGAAAACCAGATTTACACACTGATTCTGTCTTCCATCCAAAGATCTTAGTAAACAAAAAGCCAGATGTGTTTGTTCACTCTAAAGATAGATTACCAGGTGACAAATGCAAGCTACCAAATAGCTTTCACAGCATGATTCAGCATTTATTTGAAAAACAAAAGTACTCTTGAATTTTTATGGGTATATATACACTGACTACATATGTACATATCCATTGTATATGTATATACACATGAAACACACATATATAACATGTTATAGTTCTATAGTTGGTTGCAAAAGAGTAAGCTAGTGGGAGGCCTTTAAATTTTACTTACCTATTCCTATTTTATTTGAGTTAAGAAAATCTTTCTTTGTATTATATATTAATTCTAAAAAACAATTCTTTTTAAGAATGAGAATTAGAGGTATCTCCCACATATCCTCACTGCGTCACTATGGCATGTTCTGATTTGTTCTTAAAGGTCTTCCACAAACATGTCAGCAGGTCTGTTTTAGAGTATAAGGTCCATGAAAGCCAAAGTGGTCTGTTTTGATGTTTTGCTTTGGTGTATACATTCCCAGCTCTCGTCAAGAATTGCCAGCCACTCAATACCTGCTAGGTGGGTGGTGAAGTGCTCTTTAGGATTATTTGATTTATTTTAAAGTCTCACTGATCTGAACTGATTGTAGGGGAATGCAGCCTCAATTAGTGAAAACCTACATTATAGCATGGTTTAAAATAAAGGTGACTGGAACTAAAGTGTATCTGAAACCAGAAAAAGGGAAAAATATCCAGATAGTTGCCATTAAAGATTGTTATAAAGAGGTAGAAATATATGATGACTTCTAATTGTATAATACTTTCAGTATTAAAGTGCTTAAAAGAATATTTTCTTGAAATATTTAACCTGTTCTCTGTCCAGAAAAGGGTTTTCTAAACCTAGCCCTTATCCAGGTGACTCCAGATGCCTTGTAAATGGGATTTAGGATATCCTATGTGTTGCTTATGGTAGATATCATTTATTTTATCCTACTGAATCTTCACAACAACATGATGGGCTAAATGTGTTTGTTCCCATTTCGCAGATGAGAAAACTGAGATTCAAATTATTAAATTAATTACCCAGGGATTCCAATTCAGACCCAACTGTAATCCTTGGAAAAGAGAGACTTAAATAGCATTGAAATGATTTTATGGTGGAATGACTTAAGTATACAACTGAGTTAAAAAGCTAGAGTCAAAAACTCTAGGTTGTGAAATGTATTTGTTTTCCTAGGAAAACAATGGAATTAATTCTAATGGTTGTTGTAAGTGGAATCTTGCTCACAGGTCTCAAATTCTAACATACTTATAGGGTCCGAGGAATGCTGCATCTCCCAGTGGATCTTAATGATGGTGAGATGGAAAATTTAGCTCTAGTAATTAAATTGGGCAGAACCATGACTCACACTCAGGACATGCTTCCATCTCTTTCTGATGGGAAGTACTTTCTGGTTCAATTACCTAGTAGTTCTGTAGCTTTGGTCAGATTTCTTAGCCTCCCTGTGCCTTTTGGTAAATGAAGGAAATAATAGTGCCCACCTTGCAGAGTTGCTATGAGGACTAAATGGGAAGATATATACTTAAAATATTCACCTGTTCACCTGGAACATAGAAAATGCTCAATAGACAATAGGTATTACTAGAAACAACAAAAATAACCACCATAAATTTCCTTAGGCCTTAATTTTGTATAATCATCGATTAAAAAATAAGTTACTTTTTTCTTTTTTAATGATTCAAATATTCAGCTGCAGAAATCCAGAAGGATTATATTTATTTCCTGTTTGTGTTTTTTTATTTATTTATTTTGGCATTGGAGGTTGAACCCAGGGGCATTCTACCTTTGAGCAACACTCCCAGCTCTATTTTATTTTGAAACAGGTTCTCACTAAGTTGTGGGGGGACTCACTAAGTTGCTGAGGCTGTCTGCAAGTCCGTGCTCCTCCTGTCTCAGCCTTCCAAGTACTGGGATTACAAGCATGCACCACCACACCCAGCTTCCAGTGTTTTAGAATTTACTTTATACTTACTCCCAAGCCCTAAAATTCACAAAGTTTTGTTGTTTTTTTTGTTTGTTTGTTTGTTTGTTTTGTGGTACTGGAGATTGAACCCAGGGGTGTTCTACTACTCACTTATGCCCCCATCACTGAAAAAAAAAAAGTTTTGTTTTGAAACAGGGTCTCACTAAGTGACTGCACACTGGCCTCAAACCTGCAATTCTCCTGTTTTACCTTCCCAAGTAGCAGGATTAAAATCGTGAACCATCATGCCAGGCTCATAAGGATCTTTAAAAGAATGAGAAGGAAGGAAGGAAGGAAGGAAGGAAGGAAGGAAGGAAGGAAGGAAGGAAGGAAGGAAGGAAGGGAGGGAGGGGGAGAGGAAGGGGAAACCATTTACCCAGAAGTTGATGTTCGTTGACCATAACATCAAGCTAAAATTATAAATGAGAAAACAATTTTAGTATCACCTAATAAACACAATTTGATCAATATAAAGGGTTTCCAAGTAGTCTGTCATTGAAAAGAAAATCAAGAAGAAACCACCGGCTTGGCTTCCTCATCCATGGTTTGCTTTGTGTAATTCAGACTTGTTTCCATTATGCTTCTCCCCTCCTGGCATTTTGGGTTGAAACCTCAGTGTTCCATGTTCCTGGAGCCATCGGGTCTAGCTGCCTCAAGGACCATGAATTTACAAGGGAAAGTGTTTTCATAAGTCTTTGCCACACAGAGTGTACTGAAGTCGGAATCAGCCTCATCAGTTGTATTAATGTACCCTTGACTTCCCAGATGCCAATTTACATGTCATTTTACTGGCTGCATCAATGGCAAACCCTCCTAGTTCCATCCCTAAAGGGCCAGGACCCATAGTCTGGGAAGACATGGCAAATTTCCTTTTCCATGCCAATTAAGTTTTGCCTTCTTAGTGTCATGTAGAAACTGCTGCCTGGGGCATTTTCCTAAGCACCTTCTCACTACATTCTGTTATATATAATGATTTGGCAAACATTTTTTTTCCCCTGACTGGGGAAGAGAAATGGTTTTCATTTCTAGTCTAATAATCTAGGACTTCTGCAGCAGGAAAAGTGAATCAAACTTTCTGATCCACCCAGTCAGGCCAAAAAGGACATTATGATGTTATTTCTAGGCAACCGTGGCTAAATCTGATATCTAATCACTGCTTTCTCCTTGTGCAAATGATACTGTTGACAAAGGAGGATTCAGATGATTTAAGGACATGCTTGATGAAAAATCTGGTTTTTCTCCTTGGCTTGCCACAGATAAATCAAAGGCAAAGTTTGTGAAATGCTCAGTGGGTACCATTCTGCGAGGACAGTTTCTCCTTCTGAAGTGAAAAAGTAATTGCAAGGGGCAGTTCAGACTGTTGGATGGCTGCAAGAATCAATGAATCAAAAATATTCCATGTTGAATGGGGTAATTTATTTTCATCCATGGAACAAGGGGTTTAAGGATGGTTCTTGTTTCATTAGCTCTCTCACTGGGAGATAGTTCTGACTGGGGCTGACTGAAAGACTGTCTACACCAGCCTTGACTTGCTATGATAGGAGAAGTGAAACCTGATGAAAGACAGTAAACAACTCTAATTTTCTCAATACTCAATGATTTCTTTATTCTAGGGAAACAAGTCCATCCTTATACTACCTGTTTCAATCTGGGAATTTACAATGATTTGTGTATCTGTTAAATAAATGTTATTTGGTAGAATTTCATCATCTTGACCCCTTCCAAATATACTAGAAAGGTAATGTGTTCCAGTGTCCAACACATATTATAACTGTACAAATGTTTCTTAAAATCGTACATCAAAAACTATGATGAGAGCTGGGCATGATGGCACATGTGTGTAATCCCAGCATTTGGGAGGCTGAGACTGGAGGATTCGGGTTCGCGGCCAGCCTCAGCTACCTAGTGAGGCACTCCGCAATGTAGTGAGACCCTGTTTCAAAATAAAGAATTAAAAAAAAAAATAGGGTCGGGGGTGTAGCTCGGAGGTAGAATGCCCCTGAGTTCAATCCCCAGTACTGACAAAAAAAAAAAAAAAAAAAAACTACGATCACATACATTAATGTGCGAGAGATAATAGGTATTAACAAATGATAGCTATTATTAATTAACTGTAGCATATGCTCTTATTTACAATAATGCATTTTTATCCTAACTCCTATTTTTATAATCTCTTATTATTATATAAGCAAGGATGTATATATGTACAAAGTATTATAGTCAAGCAGATGAGAAGAGAATTTATTTGGGATTGTTGAAGAAGGCCCCATAAAGGAGGTAGTGGCTGAGTAGTATTTTGAAAGATAAACAGGAGATAGTCAGGTATTGGGGGTCCAGTAAACAATGAAAGGTAATCATGCTAAAGGAACACCATGCAAGACACAAAAGTACACACATTTAGAGTTTGTGTGCCAAGTTAAGAGTAGTTCGGCTTGGGGAGAATCTGGTGTGCAATGGTAAATATTCTATGTGTTCTTGAAATAGTGTGTATTCTGCTTTGGTTTGGTGAAGTGTTCTATAAATGTCTATTAGATAAAGACAGCTGCTAGTTCTGTTAAAGTCACTTATAGCTTTACTAATTTTCTGCTTGTTCTATCAACTACTAAATAAATTTTCGAATTTTCTAAATGTAATTGTAGGTTTATGTATTTATTCTTGCAGCTTTATTGTTTTTTGCATTATATATTGTGAAGCTATGCTATTTGTTAAGTGCATAAATACTTAGCACTGTTAGGTTCTTTTGTTCTTTTGATAAAATAACTTATTTGTCACAAAATTAACTTTTTCATGTTTGGATATAACCTTTGCTATGAAATATACTTTGATATCAATGTAGTCCCTCCAGCTTTCTTTTGATCTGTGTTAGTGTGGCATAATTTCTTATCCAACTGTTTTTAGTCTACTATGTCTGTCTTTTTTTTTTTTAAATTAGGATAAGCATAGAGGATTTATTTATGTATCATCCTAAGAGAGGAGTTTGTTTTACAAAAATGAAAGTATAGTACAACCCAGAGAATCCTGGAGTGTAAGTCTTTATATTTAAAGTGTATTTCTTGTAGGCAGCACATAGTTGAGTTCTTGCTTGTATATTCAAACTGATAATCTCTTCCTTTTAACTGGAGAGTTTAGACCATTTATATTTAATAAGGTTACTGATATAGTTATATATAAATCTATAACATTGTCTGCTTTTCACTTGCTCCATTCACTCATTATTTACTTGTTCTTCCTTTTCTTTTTTTTTTTTTTTTTCGCGGTACTAGGGATTGAACTCAGGGGCGTTCTACCTCCGAGCTACCCCCCCAGCCCTATTTTTTTATTTTTTATTTTGAAACCGAGTCTCACTAAGTTGCGGAATGCCTCACTAGGTAGCTGAGGCTAGCCGCAAACCCGGATCCTCCGGTCTCAGCCTCCTGAATGCTGGAAATACAAGCGTGCGCCACCACGCCCAGCTTGTTCTTCCTTTTCTATTATTGGATCAAACACTTTATATGATTCTATTTCTCCTCCTTTGATTTATTAATGGTAACTTTTATTATCTCAGTTGTTGATTTAGAGTTTATAATATATATCTTTAACTTATAAATAGCTATTCTCAAGTGATAGTATGACAACTCATTAATCTATGATAAACTTTGATATTATAATTTCATTTTTTTCTTCTCAGCCATTATGCTGCAGCTATCATTTTATTTCTACATATGATATAAACCTTATATTGTTGCTAATTATTATTTAAAATTGATTTTATTTTAGAGATATTTAAACAATATGGAGAACCTTATTTATCTGTGTGGTTCTCATTTCTGGTGCTCTTCACTTTTGTATGTGTGTGTGTGTGTGTGTGTGTATGTGTGTGTGTGTAGATCCATATTTCCCAATTGGCATCATTTCCTTTTTACCTGAAAGACTTTAACATTTCTTATTATGTGGTCCTTCTTTCAGCTTTTATATATCTGAAAAAAAATGTTCATTTCTCTTTTTAAATTAAACTTTGTATTAGATATGCAGGAAAATCGTGTAGTGAGTACAGAGTTCCCATACACACCACATCCATTTTTCCTCATTATTAATATCTTACACCAACATTCACCTTTATTTTTCCAAAAATTTTTTCTAGATAAAAAATTCTAGGTTGACAGTTATTTTTTATTCAATATTTTAAAGACATGATTCTACTATCTTCTTGCCTGTATTGTTTCTGATAAGGAATTGACTGAAATTTTCCTGGTCTTTCTGTAACATGTCTTTTTGTCTATGTCTGATTTAAGAGTCTTCTCCTTACTGTTTTTGAGCAATTTGTCGATGATGTATCTTGACACAGTTTCCATCATGTTCTTTCCACTTGGGTTTCTTTGAGATTCTTGTATTTGTGGATTTATAGTAACCAAATTTGGAAAATCTTTCTGCTCTTGTATCTTCGAACACTTTTTATATTCTATCTTCTCTTTGTCTTACCCTTCAGAGACTCATATTGCATATACATTAGAGCATTTGAAATTGTCTCACAGCTCTCTGATATTATGGCCACTTTTTAAATATTCATTCTTGCCCATGTGCTTTGTTTTTGGTACTTTCTATTGTTGTGTCTTCAAGTAAGCTAACTCTTTTCTCTGTGATATCTAATATCCTGTAGCTCCTATTTGTGAATCTTTCATCTCCTGTGTTGTATTTTTAATCTCCAAAGGTGTGATTGGTTCTTTTTTCTATCATTTGTGTCTCTACTCATTTCTTGGAATACTGTTAGCCATTTAAATTATTTTATGTAATAACTCTAACATCTATGTCAGCTTTTATAAATTTATCTTTTTTCCATTTATCATACATTTTTTCTTCTTCATTGCATGCTTGATAACTTTTCAATTGAATGCACATATTGTGGATTTTATCTTACCAGGGCCTAGACATTTTTGCATTTCTATAAATATTTTTTTTTACTTTGAGGGAGAGATGAAGTTAAGTTACTTGGAAATAATTTAATCTTTTTGGATCTTACATCAAAAAGTATGATTTTTTATCAACAGCTAGTTTAATCTGAGGCAAGACCCTTTTGAGAACCGTCCACTGTCTCATAAATAACATGTTTTTCATTCTGACTGGTGAAAATAGACACTATTGCTAGCACTGTGTGAGCTCCTGTACTATTTCCTCTAGTTATTCAGATACCTTTTCACTTGGCTCCAGGGAACATTTTTATAAATGTGTATGGATCAATGTTATGTTGAATGCCCAAGTAATAATCTCCATAGTTTTCTAGAATTTATCCTCTCTCTATGTAGTTCTCTCCTCTGATACCATCACCTGTGAATGATAGTTATTTTTTATCTTCCCTGACTCTCAGCCCTCTCAACTCAGGGCTCACTGGGATCTACCTGTGAATCACTTTTCTGTATAGAAATCTGAAAACTTTCTGAAGGCAGTAAGCTGATGCAGCTATAAGACTCACCTAACTTGCTTCTCATATTCCAGGGATCATTGCCTTTTGTTGTCTCATGGCGAATTTCTCTAAAACTATTTTTTATGGATTTTAATTTTTCTTGACTTCTAGTTGTTACAAGTGGTAGATTTTTGTTGATGTTGTTTTGTTTTGTACCAGGTATTGAACCCAGGGTTATTCTATATCTGAGCTACATCCTCAGTCCTTTTTATTTTGAAACAGTATCGTGAAGTTGCTGAGAGTCTCACTAAAGTTGCTGAGGCTGGCCCCT
This sequence comes from Graphiurus murinus, assembly GCA_004027655.1. Taxonomy (NCBI): domain Eukaryota; kingdom Metazoa; phylum Chordata; class Mammalia; order Rodentia; family Gliridae; genus Graphiurus; species Graphiurus murinus. The sequence continues at coordinate 157,621 of PVLC010001019.1, forward strand.
AATCTGTGATCTTCTTGCCTCAGCTTCCCAAATACTGAGATAGCGGACATGTGCCACCATGCCTGGCTTCAAATGGTAAACTATATTGAAGCCCTGTTTCTCCACCTTAGCTAGAAGCTGAAGTGTAAGTTTTATCATATGTGGTACATTAAACAAAGGAATTTCACAAATAGTTTACTTTCTTGGAATATGTCTTTGGTGTGAGTTGGAGGATCAATTTAGAAGGAGGGAGAGAAGAAGGAGAGAGAGAATATGAATGAATGAGGAATGTATTTACAGTTATACTAGCAATAGTCCAGAAAATACATTTCAGGCCAAAGTGCATAGAAATGACAGTGGGGATGGAGGAAAAGTGGATTTTAAGAAGTGTATGTGATAGGAATCGGTGAGTTGGTGGCCAAATGGTTCAGGTCAACAGAAGCTCATCTAGATTTTAAACTGAGAAGAATTTAATTCAAGATATTGGTCACAACATTTTTGAAGTAGAATACAAAATGGGAAATGGGTATTATCCAGAAACTAAGAACACAAACTGCCTCTGGGATGGAACCCACAAGCCAAAATCCACTGTTGTTGTTCCTAGAAGCACAAACCAGTGACTTACACTGTTGACACTAATACTTGTGGATCCACTGCCAAGACATTGCTGGAAACTCAAATGTGACTGTTTGCAGAGATGTTACCTGAAGTATCCAGGCTTCTAGCTCCTCTCCACATTCTAACCTATCAAGAATGCTATGCTGGCAGAAACTTGCTGGAACCTGGCTGGCAAGGGAATCTGAGTGATAGAGTTCACAGACTTTTAGCCCCAGGGGGACAGAGAATCTGAAAAAAATGAGTGTGGGCCAAGAGTCCTAACACATATATGGCCCAGGGAGTGAGGAAGGAGCTGTGGTGATCCAATAGCTTCTGATTATGCTGGAGAAGAGGTTACCAGCAGGCTGGCTGGCCTTGGGATCTGCCATCCATGTCATAATCTCTTGAGCTATAGTAAAGTCAAGATCATCTCTCTGCTCAAAGAAATAAAACAGTATCTGACCTTGAGAAATGTATGGTGCCTGCTGGGTCAGGACTCTATTATGTCCTTTCCTGTTGTAACAGCTCCTGTCATTGTAAGTTTAGAAGATTGAGTAGATGAGACTGTAAGCTCCAAGAACATAGAACGCATGTTTGTCAGGATTGCCCCTATATTCTCACTATCAAACCTAGAGTTAGCACTCAATAAACACTTGTTGAATAAATAAATGAATAAGGTTGAATGAATCTTGCTAGGGAAAGTAGACACACATGGAAAACAAGTAAAATACAACTCTATAATGAGCACAGACCAGAAGAAATTGCAAAACGTTTGGGTAGTCAGGTAAATCTGAAGATGTGAGATGTAGCAAGTTTGGGAGAATAAAAGATGACTGTGGAGGGCCTGTCCATTTGGGGCTGGACTAGTCTTACCTTTCTTCTTGGGAATTCCTATAAAGGAGAGAATACAAAGAGAACCCCAGACCTCTTAGTGGGCCAGGCTTTCTGTATTTTTGTCTCTTCCATCTAGAAGAAGGGGATTTTCTGCCTTCTACTAGGAAATATAGAATTTCCTGGGATGAATGAGCTGAAGCTTTGGGGTAGACAGGAAGTCTTAGGCATGGAGACAATTATGGATATATAATAATAAAGATCATTTAAGAACTGATAATAAATGTTTATTTTTAAAGCACTAAAATGCAAAAGCCCCATGCTCCACTGGAGGAAAGAAAGCTTAATTAAAAGCAGAACCTTTCTAAAGGGCGATCAGACCTAGTATCCACATAAAACCCCCACACTGGCCATAGGAGCCACCAGCAACCCAAAGGCCAACAATAAATGCACCCTGTAAAACCAGAAATAAAATGAGCTCTGTCTGAGGCATGAGGCAAGGGGAGGGCCAGCCCCCACGGCTGTGTAATTGTCCAGCTCTTACCTCATTTAGGCCAATTATCTTGGGAGGAATTAGGAACTGACCTGCAGGTGACCACTTGTGTTTAATGTGAAAACCCAAAGTAGAAAGGGTTCGCCCAAAAGATGGGGACTGGAGGTGTGATAAGACCAGAGGCACAAGCGCTGAGGGTCTTTCTGCCTTCTCCTTCCCAGGAGATGCATGATGGCTTTTTGGACTCATGCATCGAAGAGATTAACAATCCCGTCCCATTGGCAGAAACTTCTTGGCCAGAACCGAAAGTTGGATTTAAGATTTCTGAGCCCAGGATGGAGGCAGCATGAGTAGGCACACAGAATGCAGCCCCAAGAGGCAAAGGAGGGGAGACTGCCATTCTTCAATGTGTGGTCTAGAGAGACAGCCACAGTCTCGCCCAGGAGCTGGTTAGAAACAGCTCAGGCCTCTCCCAGACCTGCTGGAGCAAAATCACATCCCAACAATATCCCCGGGTGGTCCATGAGCACAACCAAGCACAAGAGAGCCAGTGATAAGCCTGGGAGTTTCGAGAGCATTCACATGCTGCAGCCAGCCTCTAGGACCGGCTCCAGACAACCTCATCATGAATACCAACATTCCTTTTGGAATCTGCAACATGGACACTCTTGTTCCCAATCTGCCCAACTCTCCAGAGGGAACACTCAAGAAAGAAAATGAAATGCACTGATCAGTATGCCTTCAAAAGACAAACATGTCAGACCTTTATTTTTATTTTTATTTTATTTTTTATTTTTTGCGGTACTGGGGATTGAACTCAGGGGCATTCTACCTCCGAGCTACATCCCCAGCCCTATTTTTTATTCTTTATTTTGAAACAGGGTCTCATTAAGTTGCAGAATGCCTCACTAGGTAGCTGAGGCTGGCCGCGAACCCGGATTCTCTGGTCTCAACCTCCCAAATGCTGGGATTACAAGCGTGCACCACCACGCCCAGCTTGTCAGACCTTTAAAAAAAAAAATGATGAAGCTTCCCCCTCTGTAGCTCCTAACTCTCCAGAAAGCAAATGGCCAAGGCAGATGCACTCATGTAGAGTGGCAACAGTAAGTATGGACTCTGAGCCAGACTCCCCTGGGACTTACCAGCTGCTTTGTTGTCTTGGGAAATTATACCTCTTCTCTGCACCCCAGCTTATTCCTCTGCAAAGTGAGAATATTATAAGATATTCTTAGAGTTAAGACATAAGGCACTGAGAATTAAGCATAGCCTAGACCGAATGCTCTGGAAATGACAAGTGCTCTGAGTATCTCATAGTATTGGTGTCCAGGGCAGCAGTGAGATAAGGTACCTTCCAGAACAACAGTTCTACTTACTCCATCGAGGCATGAACAGTGAATAGGATTCAGACCTATTCCAGAATTTGTGACATGCTCCTCTTGCTGCTGAGGAGGAGGAGCAAGGAAGTAATGGTGTTCCCGGCAGTCCTTGTTGCTGCTGCTGTTCCCCAGCCAGCTTGAAGACCCTACCCACAAATCCACTGCATTCCTATCCTCCTTGGCCACATACAACCCCTAACTGCAGGAGTGCAGCCCCTCAGGCAGGACCGCCCTAGAGGAGGCTCCTCGAACCACCCAAGCTCTGTGTGGGCAGGCATTCCATTTATTCCCCATTAATATTGCCTCCAGCATTCAGCACAATGCTTAATACACAATAGGTTCTAGATCCTTTTTTTTTTCTGGTACTGGGGATGGAACCCAGGGACATTCTACCTCCGAGCTACACCCCCAGCCCTATTTTTTATTCATTTTTTTAAACAGGGTCTCACAAAGTTGCTGAGGGCCTCACTAAGTAGCTGAGGCTAGCCACAAATCCAGATCCTCCTGTCTCAGACTCCCAAGTACTGGGATTACGTCCTGCCTAGATGGCCTAGATTCTTTTATTATTTTTTTAGAAATCTTTTTTTTTTTGTACTGGAGATTGAATTCATGGGCTTCCTACCTCAGAGCTACACCACTTCATCTTCTCTTTTTTATTTTGAAACTAAGTCCCTGAGGCTGCCCTCAAACCTATGACCCTCCTGTCTCAGTATCCCAAGTACTGGGATTACAGGCATGTGCCACCATGCCCACCATGCTCAGCCATAATAGGTTCTTAACCAATATCTAAATGGACAAATTCTTTTTTTTTTTTTTTTTTTTTTGCGGTACTGGGGGTTGAACTCAGGGGCATTCTACCTCCAAGCTATACCCCCAGCCCTATTTTTTTTATTCTTTTTATTTTGAAACCGGGTCTCACTAGGTTGCGGAGTGCCTCACTAAGTAGCTGAAGCTGGCCGCGAACCGGATCCTCCGGACTCAGCCTCCCGAATGCTGGGATTACAAGCGTGCGCCACCACGCCCGGCTGGACAAATTCTTAAACCAGAACCTTTTACCAAGTGGAAAATCTTGACATGAATCTTAGAAGAAAGCATAACAATGAAGTGGCATTCAGCAGAACTGCCGCCTGCCTGTAGGCAGAAGCTGTCACCTTGGCAAGACGGCTGCTGATGTGTCCAACTGCTCACATCACGTTGCTAATATTAACAGTACTATTGTGAATGCTGCAGTACCAGTATTAGCTACTTTTGGCTGAGCACAAGACGCTCTGCTCTGAAATATGCATATACTTTGTCTCATTTAGATCTCACAGCCACCGTTTGCCAGAGATACCATCCCCATTATGCAGACGTACAAGCGGAGTTTCTGAGAGGTAACCTCGGAGGTCATGGAGTTAGCAATGCGGGTTTAGCCCAGGTCTACATCATTCTAGGGTTGTGCTTTCTTTCCATGTTCGAGGTCATCTTGTCACAAGGGTGGTCATGTCGGCTTTCCAATCACCCTCCATGGAACAGGCTAAGTCCAGCAGATTGCTGTTGGGAGAGGTTCCTTTCAGCAAGTGGCCTCCCACAGACTCTGCAGCCTTATGGATGTAATTTGCAGGACACTGGGGAGCAACCCACCCACCTCCTTACCTCCCAAGGACCCAGCTAGCCACCTATTACATAAACATTTGTTGACACTTCTGAAGTGACAAGACTGTGTGTGTGTGTGTGTGTGTGTGTGTAGTGTGAGAATGTGCTGCAGATCAGGGTTGGGCAGCAAGAAAGGCAATAAAGACAAAGTGGCCCCTGCCCCCAAGGATTCTGCAAATCTAGGGGGGAAGAGATAAACATAATTAACTGTGATAACACTGGGCAGAGTAGGAAAAGGGCCAAACAGGTCATCCCAGGGGAGGGGACTGTTAATTAACCCTCTTGAGGGCCAAAAGGGGAATTCCTGAAGGAGGAGATGGCATTTGAATTGGAGCTTGGAGTGCAATTCAGATTTTGGTCAGTGAAAAATGTAGGAGGAAGAGAGAGAGAGACAGAGAGAGAGAGACAGAGAGAGAGAGAGAGACACAGAGAGAGAGAGACAGAGAGAGAGAGAGACAGAGAGAGAGAGGAAGAAGAAGAAGAAGAAGAGGAGGAGGAGGAGGAGGAGGAGGAGGAGGAGGAGGAGGA